>JAGVSQ010004125.1:0-12782 GCA_022683975.1 Rhyacophila evoluta
TATTTAAAACTGGTAAACTTCCATACGTGAGATCACTGTTAGCGACCTGGGTTTCACCTTTTGGCATCTTCGTGCTACGTTATATGTGGGCAGTGAGCAAACATATAACATACTAGTATGTATGTATGCTATCACATATAATGTAGCATGAAGATACCGAAAGGCAAAATGTAAAACATGTAAATTTTTTACTGTGTGAATTATGTCTTTCTGTCTTTCTACGATCGATATGTCTGATATGTGTGTGGATCTTTAAATTTTCTGTGGAAAATTATTTTTCAGGATTGCTTATTAGAAAACTACTATGGTATCTAAAAGGAAAACACACGTATTCAAACCCCATAACAGCGCAAAGATTAAATAAAACAATGATTTAGGACTCGATGCTTTTTGGTATTGAACAATCTAATATTTTAAACACCAATCATTTACAAACTGCAGTAACTTCATACATGTCTATGATTTTTGTAATTGCACTACTTACAGAATTTACATATGCATGTCGAGTTTGTAGAGTCATTCCATGACTTGAGGTTAAGCTTGATTTTGGAAGTCATATAAGGTTGCCCACGTCTTTCTTTTGTCTCCCGCCCTTACAACAAACAGGTATGAGGTGGAGAGATCAATCTTGTTGGTTGTTACACACAAAGGGAGCTTTGAGATTTGTTCCGAAAAGAATACTTTACGGCGCACTTGAACAAGTAAATAAAATATTGTTATTTGACGTGATATTTTAAAATATTTTTTTAAATTCAAAACAAAATTGAATGCATTCATTTTTATTCGATTTAACTTGCAAGTTTAAATGTTGTCAATTTCATTAAAAGTTTTATCAATTCCAGCCAAATAATTTAATAATTTAATTAAACTAATGTTCTATAAATTATTTTTAATTTACACAAATTGAATTTCTTGATATTATTTGCTTTGAATATTTTTACTATATGTCATAAGTAGTTTAATTGATAACCGTACACTTTGAATATCGAATATATGAATTCTGCAGCTGCAGACAATTTTTTGTTCTGTGTATAAATACAAAATATCAACAAATAAATATAAAAAATATCTAATAATTAATGCTAAAAAAATTATCTTTTATTATCATTCTCACAAAATGATAGGTAATCATTAATTTGCTTTACATGTTAACAGAATATTATAGAGATTTCAGGTACAAAAAAAATATACATTTCAATGTGCATACTCACTTTTTCCCAAGTAAGTAAGTAATATTAACACTCATCAAAAATTATTATATAAAGTATTATGTTTAAAGTTTTAATTTTTTTATTTATAAAAAAAGCTTATTCAGACAAAAGTTTAAACTGTCTATTGTGATGAAAGTGTTTTTTTGGATATTGTTTCGTATCTGCAGTTTTTTAAATTTTTAAACAAATGTGAACCTAAAATTTAAATACTTATGTGAAACATGTACTTTTTAATTGTGTAATTCTGTTAAATTCTATCAACTGTATATCCGAAATAAACCTTTTATAAGATTTCAGCTGGCTAAAAAAAAATCATGTTTTTACCGGTATCGGTTAATAATATTAACGCTAATTGTGGTATTATGGCATCCATATTTAATTGAGGTATTCAGCTAACGACGGCATGTAATAATCATTTTAGTTACCATAAACAACCGATTTTTATTTTACGCTTCAATTTTTTTTACATTACACTTTTTTTGTCTATTGAAATGCCAATAGCTGAAAATTATAACTTATATTTAATACCCAGAAACGGTGCATAGTAAAACTTGATTAAAAAATAGAAGGTTGTGGTATTAAACGAATAAGTTTTACATATTTTATTATTAGTTTTAGAAAGAAGAAGAAACACCATATTTTTATGTTATCTGTACAGTTGATTAAATTAAAACTAAGAAATAATTAATCACACTTAATCCAAGTAAGAAAGTTTTTTTGTCAAGATTTCTGAATAATAGAACTTAGCCAGTACAATCAATGTATTGAAAAGCTACTAACCAGACTCCCAAAGCTCACAGTTTAACCGACAATTTACGTTCGGTACGCTGTAGTATGATTTTGTCATATTTGTAAATATCTTAAAAGACTACGTAGTTTAAAAGTTTTTTAAAAATCTGTACAGTTATATAAGATCAGTTTAAATAAAAAACAACGTTACTTTTCAATTTATTTCCTTCAACAATCGTTTGCATATAAATGCACCATTGCGACAACAAGGATACCTCATCCTTTTTGCGTGTGCGGTCTTCCAATACATTTCAATACATTGAACTGCACTTGCGTATATCTCTTTCATTGAAAGTCGACCCAATGAGTCCGAATAATTTACCCGAACCATTTCCTCCAGTGGATTTTGTCGGGGGCAGACCGCTTGAGAGCAATCATGCGATTATGTAGTCGTGTTTGAAAAAATCAACCGAGCTACAAATGAAAGTATTGCTTAGTTCAGGATTCAGTTGAAAAAATGAACATTTAATCAACTTAAATTGATTAAAGTTTGATAATTTTACAACAAAAAAAATACTACATTGGTGGAGTGAAATTTTAGAACAAATTTTGCTTTGCTTTATTACTTTTCGATATAAGTTTTTTTTAATTATCATATAATATGCAACTATAGAAACTCTCGTCTTCTGATGCTACATTATAATAACATGGTCTTTACAATGCAAAAATTCAGTACAGTAAAGAATATTTTTCAAATATTATATATATATATATATCTACACCATTCAACTAGTGATTTTTGTAAATCTCATGAATAGGGAATTTTATTCGCTTAATTTTCTTGAGAAATCTCGAGAATTTTCAAAATTTAATAAGAACATCGCACATTAGTTTTAATTTAATACTAAAATAATAAGAGCCAAAAAAAATATTTTTTATAAATGTTTCACAAATAACACACATGAAAAAACAAAACAGCAAAAATGATATAAAAATAAAAATTTTCTTTCATTCTGTGTTGACGTATTTATTGTGCCTAATGCTGTTTCACAATTTTTGTATACAACAAAATATTAAATAATTTTAAAAAAATCGAAATTGTGGAGATTGTCGTGAACAATTTCTCGAGAAAAATAATTTAAAATATTCAAATATCTACATGCAACAAACTTTCATACTCATAGAGATAATTTAAAAAATATAATAATTTGATGAATTTCAGTCTATTAAATGTGTGTTTTTATTTCACGTATTAAGAATATTAATAATTATAAAAACATTTGCAATATAATAATAAATATAAATTTATTGCGAAAAAATATAAACTAGAAGCACGGTAGGGTAATTTTTAATATTTTAATTTATAATTTTTCTAACATAAACGGTATTTTCATAAAGTTAACAAATATAGTTATTTAAATAAATGCCTATTAGCGCTGCGCTTGACAATTATACAAAAATATTTTTTTAAATATTACAATATAATTCGTATATAAAACTTTACGTTATAAAACTTTATACATCTTTGCAAATACACGTACCCTAGAAACAAATTATCATTTTAGTTTATAGTTTTCTCGGAATAAAAATTCATAAAATAACGTATACGCTATACGACATAACATAGTGTTTAATAACGTTTTAAAACTGTAGACGGTACATATAAACCAACCTCAACTGTAAAATGTAATCTAATTAATCTTGATTGATTTATTTCAACTGTAAATTTGTCTTAGGCGGTTTATTATGTTTGAATGATATACTTTAAGAGAATTTAAATTATTACTAGTTATTTAATGTCTACCAGTCGAATTATAAACTTTTTCTCTACAACCTTTTTTCTCTATTCCGAAACAAGTCCTGGAAAATTCGTTCGGTTAGTTTTTTATGCTCTTTTTCCTTTGGCAATTTCAAATATTATTCAATCGAAAGGATAAAAAGCATTAAGGAGAGAAGTGGATAAAATTGAACGATAATCTCTGATTCAAAACGACAGATACCAAACGTTTATTCCGGATAAGTGCATTCAAGCGATTACTTTCAACAACTAAGGGTTTGATTTTTTCTCATCATTTTTTATGCAAACTTTTTCGTGACATTAAATCAATATTCGGTTTTACGAGCTTTTATTGAATTTAAAATCAGTAAATAAGTCTTTTCGGTGACCGGATGGTTAGTATGCGCGTTTTGGGGCCAAATGTTACTGGTTCGATTCTTACAATTGCTAGATTTTTAAATCTAGCAGAGTAGGAATGGATTATCAATTAATTGACAACTAGTTTTCGTAATAAAATTTTCAAGACACATCTTCACATTGCAAAATTTCATTGACTCCAATTATAGAGTGAACATCTTCAAAGCGTGTAGGTAGATTGACATGTTATAGTTTTGGAGCTTATAATTTGTAAAATATTTTTCTGTTTGAGTGGATTAACTAAAGATATCATTCTGAGACTATTAAAATTTGAGCTTTCATTTTAATGAGATACTTTTATATTCCTATTGTTTTATTCTTTAAGCTTAGAATTTTAATCGGATTACTTATCAAAATGTAGATGAGTTTCAACAAACATTTTCATTTTTTAAAAAAGAATTAATCGAACTATTTTCACAAATACCCATAAAACATCTGTTGTTCATAATAGTTTTGTGTGCTAAAAATATTCTTTGTTATATCACTGCAATTTTTATAAAAACAATAGTATTTTTATTTCGTGTTGTATACATCAAATAATTATATTGATAATTAATTATTAAATTATAATTTAAAAAAAAACGTTTCTAGAACAATGACTTTAATCAAATTTTATAAACTAAGTATTGAAGCGACAAAAATATGTATCTTATCAAGATATTTATCAACTGATTATTCATGTATAGATCTTAAAATGTATCATAATTTAACATAAGGTCACCGTGTTTTCATAATCATTCATGCATACTTGTGCAAGTTTGTATGAGCGTGTATGGCCTCCTTTAAAAATTCTCATAGTATTTGATTAGTATCATGTTCTGGACAACCACGAGGACATGCTGGCTGCTAACAAGATCGAACTAAAATAGCTTAGCCCCAAAACTACCGCATCTTATAGTAAATTGGATATTGAAGTGTTCTGAAGTCAACTTGATTATCTCCATGCGCCATTCAATATTGGGACATAAATATGTATGTCCGCCTGTTTTTAGTCGACGCGTCCCACCTACCCTTTCAAGCTTTTAACGCTGTCTGATTTGTAATTGGTAATATTTCATTTATCAATATTATTAATAAATATTAATATATATTTTCTTCTTGAATTTGGGTCATATGGTTACGAATCAGGAAATCTTTGCGAACCACCAGTCACTTTGTATCTTTTAAGCCTTATCAATATTTGCTCAGTGCAAGGCATGACTATTCCACATTAAAGTGATTGTGATATAAATAAAGATTAACGAGAAACTTGTTTTTTTTTTAATTTTGATTGGAATTTTTTTTTATACCAAATTTTTATCCCAAAGTGGAGCATATGGATCAACACAGTGTGAAGATATCCACTCTGAAAGTGGAGTATATGGATCTCCGCAAGGTGAAGACGTCTTGACAGGTTATTTTTCACGAGAATCGTTTGTCAGACAATTGCTCAACCCAATGGGCATACAGTCTTGCATTTTCGATGTTTTAAATCTAACAAATAGGGAATCGAGCCCGCATTCTCCGAATTCCTAGGCGTGCGTGCTACCAACTACGCTACCGGGGAGACAAACAATATAAGTATTAGGAAAAAAAAGTATTTATGTATGTCTTTAGTTGACGTATCCCACCTACCCTGCCAAGTTTTTATACCTTGAACATATATCTACGAATCATAAAATCTTTTTTGTATCTTTCTAAGCCGTGTCAATACTTTCTCAGTGCAAAACATGACTATCTCACATTAAAGTGATTGTGAAATATAGAGAGATTAATGAAGGACTTGTTTTTTAATTGTCGTTTGCTCAAATAACAAGGAAATTAATTTAAATATGTGTGTAACAAAATCAGAATTTTTCATTATATTTATAATAATGTTTTAGAATTTCTTCCATTGAAAAACTCGTCAAGCTCAGTGTGATAAAGCTAACATGCTGATGTTTTGTAATAGTAAAATATCTTCGTGTTAGATATTTTGTAATAAGCAACATATAAAATTGCATTAAAAATCAACGCGTCGTAGAACCATCTACGCCGTGCACATTTTGAAAGATACGGAACAAGAAAAAGCATCACTGCAGTGCCATTTATTTCACTATACGTGAAGACTGCTCTCATACATTACCGGAAAATCACTCACACGCAAAAACAATTTGACTCTTCCGCCCTCTCGGAACAAGTATTGAAATCGCTTGCAGGGAGCAAGCTCACGAATCACATATAGAAAGATTTGTCAGTCCGATTCAATTCGACTGTTAAGAAAATATCGGTCTGCCAACGCCGTGCATGGTTTGCACTCCTTTATACTATGAACTATTACTAAAAATTGTGCAGACTTGGAATATTTGAGGTTTTCTTGTAAAAGCCTTACTTGGTACTAGGTCATACACAGCGTACAGCATTCAAATAAATATTTTTATCTCCAACTGCACTTATATGGAATATATAAACATTCCATGATATTGAAAATGACTTTTTTTATATTTAAAACAATCCAAATAGACTGGTTAGTTGAAACAGATATTGATTGCAAGTAAAGGTTTTATTTTTAATCGCTTTAGACATTTGTCTCCCCGGTAGCGTAGTTGGTAGCGTACGCGTCTAGCAATCCGGATAATGCGGATTCAATTTCCCATCTGTTGGATTTTTAAAATCCAAAAATACAGAACTGAATGCCAATTGGGTTTAGAAATTGTCTGATAAACACTCCACTTCTCCGCTTCTGGAGTGGATGTCTTCACACTGTGTAGATTTGTATGCTCCACTTAAAGACAGCAAATAGGACACAAAGAAGCAGATATGGTTCATTATGACTATTCTAAGTTTTCACCTTTCACCTAGATGACCTTAATTGGTTAGGTAGATAAAAATAACCTTAATCAGCGTGTGTTCCAGTTTTTACAAAATTACTAAAAAACGACGCATGAAATAAAGATAATTTGAATTCACTTCCAGTGTGAGCTGGGATCAAAGAAAAATCTAATGACTTAAAATCACCAATATCTCATGAAATCTCTTGGAGAAAACTTAAAAATTATGTTCTCCTTAATTTTTTATAAAGACCAACTTAGATTTTGGTACGTTCGCAAAAGACTCTTTGGTGATTTAATCGTCACTATTAACTATTGTAGAACAGACCACTATACCATGGCAAAAGTTTTGGTACAGTCCAGTGTGTAAATATGGAATGGAAAATATCTTTGTGATACCCAAAGATTCAATAGATTAAAAAGTTTTTCCAGACTTAAGTTTCAACTGCCTTTTAGAGGTTTGTGAGAGTTTTATTAGTCTCCACGTTTTACTTCATGTGTGCAGGTTTTTTTAATTTTTATATAAATTTTATTTAATGATTTAAATACAAATGTAAATTATATACTCTAGTTCTATTGAAATTTGTTCTATTTAGCCGAAATAAACCTTTTATAAGGATTCCGCTGGATTAAATAAAAAAATATATCAATATCATAACTTTTAACCAAAAAAACCTTGCGCTTATGTAATATTATTTATATTCGATAAAAGTTTTAATATTATTCGAAATTTAAACAGATACTGCATTTTCATACTCAGTATAAATAATTGATAATGCTTTTAAACACGATTACTTAAAAACAAGGATCAAAATATCGTGCGGAATAATATATTGTTTGCGTTTCTGCCTAATCTATATTTAAACTACTTTCGGGAACAAGAGCATTTAAATATTCATTATAATGTCAATAGATGGAGCTACGGACGCCTAGTCTACACAACTAAAGCTCGAACGCGTGAAAGATTTTCCTAGAATTTTGAATATTTCCGGTAGCTGACTTCCGGTATAAATTTTTGGAACTTAAAAATTAAATCACGTAGTTTTAATGTATTTTGTAAATATAAAAATAACGTATTTATAAAACGTACTGATTTTTTTTTATGAACTGAACATATAATAATATTTAACATACAGTCATGCAAAATAAAATAGACTCTTACTGAATATTTCCTGATTATAATATTATTAAATATAGTTTAAGCACGAATAGTTTGAAAACATATTTTAATAGGTGTCATGTCTGGCGAGATTCATAAACAATATGGTCAAATTTTTATTCTTTATACAATGCTTTTGAAATATTTCAAATTATAAATTAAAGACCCATAGTACAAAATAGAAGTATGTTAGTTTAAAAACAACATCACATAAAAAGCAAAAGAAAAAAATTAATCAAAAACGTTAAATAAACACAAAAAGATAATTATAAAAACGAGACAATGGGCAAATCAGTATTTGAAGAATTTTATTAAGTGAATAGTACAATTAAATTTTATATTAAATAACATTTTTCTAAAGTTATATTCACCTTGGTATAAAATACCCAAAATCCGTTAAAGCTAGGCATTGTTTCCGTATGGACATCACTACTGATACGTGTATGTCAAGGCACTTTTTTAAATATTATACTCAACATGTTTTTGGACGGTAATACATACAATTATTTTTAGTATAAAATATGCACTATGAATTCGTGTAAATTCAATTATCACATCTATTAGGTCTCACTTGATGTGCATTTGTATTTATATATTTAATTAATTAGTTAATTTTCTTCAAATGAGAGAGTTTTTAAGCACTTCGACATTCGATACGTCTTCTATTTAAATATTTGTAAAAAATATGCATTGCCGGTAACGTAAACTATGAGAATTTGGCTAGACATGGTCAGTATTTTTTTGTAAATTGTATTAAAATACTATATCAAAAAAACAATGATGCATTGAGCTTTTATTCTAAAAGCTACTTGTAGGAAACGGAAAACTTAGTTTGCAAGTATATGCAGATCTCACGATGTGGAATAATTATGTGTAAACACGCGCTTTGCCCCATCTCCTCCCACTAAATCCTCCCTCATGCTCCCTCTCAAAGTGTTATATTCAAATGAAAAGATTTAAAATATTCAGATTTATAATACGAATGATTTTTAATATTAAGTAAGTATTTTAAAAATTGCTTTTCATTTAGGTGATAATTAAATAAATATTTTTTCAAAATACCCACCGCGAAGTAAAAGCATATGAATTTCAATAGTGTATATATTTAAAAGAAGAAAAAAAATTTAGATATATTTCATGATAACTAGATGTTAGCCAATCTTCATGTTGCAGGCTTTTACATTTTTTACTGGATATAAAGATCACTGATTTTCATACACACTAGACATGCATACATCTTATTTTAAAAGCGAATGAAATTAGTGGAATATTTAACTAATGGAACAATCAAAAATACAAAAGCTAAAGTTGGTTTTATTTTAAGATTTATTTTAGAATTTTTAAGCAGTGTTCGCTCCAAAAATAGAGCATAGAGATTTATAACGTGTAAAGATGCCCGCTTTAAGCCTTGAGTGTATAGATCCTTACAGTATGAAGACAAGTTTTGACAAATTGTTTATCAAGATAATTGCTTGTCAGACAATTTTTCAGCCCAATGTCCTGGATTTTCAGATATTTTAAAATCTGGCAGATATGGAAAAAGAACCTGCATTTCCCAAATGTAAGGCGCGCAAGCAAATTTTTACGCTATCGAAGAGACATGATAGATATAGTTAATATTAGTAACTCAATGAATCTTTCTAAATTATTTAAAGCTGGTAGAATTTAATATCAATTTCCATCAAGCACCATCAGTCAAAAATATTAATTATTTGAATTAATCTTTTTTTAAATATTGGTATCTCCAAAACTTAAGTTTAATTCTAATAGATTTTAACGCAATTCTATTATCTCTGCATTTTCCACTATTAGAGCAATATTTAAAACCGTATAAAACTTTAGGGTGTCATTTTTGCAATATGGTTGCATCTGATGCCAAAAGTAAGCTTCACCATTAAAAGTTGAAGATTTAAGTCTCATAGCTATCAAGAATATTTTTTAATTTAAATATGTAAAATTGGATGCCTAATGGGCTAATTTTTTGATTTGCACCTATTTTTGTGAAAAAAATAGGCAAATTTTTTTTTTTTTTAAAATAGTCACATTTTGAAATGATTGCTTTTGTCTAGTTATTTACTACGTATACTTTTTGCTTAGCTTTTTTGGTAAAAATTTTCTTTATCAGTCGTAAAAAAAAAACTTACTTCAACAATAAACTAATGTCGCTAAAAACCCGACGCAAAAGGCCTTAAAGAATTCCAAACGAAAAGAAAAATCCGTTCTTCGAGACATATTAATGGCGTAATTATACTCAAAGTCGATTCAGACCGAGATTAAAACAATAAAAAGCCACCTCAATCCATTCGCATCGATGGACAAACTTTTAATATATTCAGAGCCATCAAATCTTTCCCGCGGGCCAAAAAATCACCGTCCAATCGATCCCGCCCTGTAAAGGCCGTACTTTATGCAGCTTTTTTTATCCAAACACAAAGATAGAAGTCGATTTCAATACCTTTTTTCAAAAGCTACGAGTAAGCCCTGCGGGATCTTTCGTTTGTTGCAATCGAGACTGTTTTCAAAAATTTGATGAGAATTCTTATTTTTTTTATTGTGCAAAAAGTAAGTTATATTTCACTAAATGCATTTAATATTTTTCAGTATGATATTTATTTAATAATTCACCGGTAGCGAACAGATGACCGTGCGCGTTTATCAATTTGGGGAATATGGGCTTGATTCCAACATTTGTCAGCTTTTCAAAAATCTCTAAATGCCTTCAGCCCAATAACCAAATAATTCTCGTGAAATATAATCTTCCATGGCATATCTTCATATTCCGGAGATTCATATACTCTATTTCTATAGTGGATATTTTTACACTGTGTAAATCCATATGCTCCACTTATAGAGCGGACATGTTGGACATACAAAACAATCATCAAAATATTGACCGTAAAAAAAACTAGGGTAACAATGTTACTAATAGTTCTTTTCAATCTCATTTTACTCCACCCATGGATTTTGAGGTCTCAATATCCAATAATAAAAATGCAATCATCTAATGAACGCCGTCGGCGGACTCCACCCCAGTAACTTCCTTTCTTCACCCTGATAACAGTCGTCTTAGTTTATTTATGACAGTGGTTCTCATGTTTCATTAAAATAAATTTTAAACATATTCTTTTCAAACTACAAGATATTTAAAACACTTTGTTGGTATGATATTTCATTTTTGATACTATTTTTATTGTAACTAAAACTATTAGAAACCCGGGTCGCTAACAGTGATCTCACATATAGAAGTTTACCAGTTTTAAATAATTTAGAATTTAAAACTATTAGGTTACTTTATTTATTTTTTTAAATTCCAGTTGTTATCTAACATTGCATCGTAAATAAATATGCTTCATAATGACAACGTTCAATAAATTTAAATAACAATTCTATTTCCAAGTGAAAATCGTAACGTCATTTTGTCAAATATTTATAATACTGTCAATTACCCAATAGAATTGCTTATTCATCGATAACTGAAAATATTTCATTTAAATGATAATTACATTAACGTACATATAGTTTGTTATGTATTTACTACATGAATCGAATCCGTGACTCCATAAAAGCACGCTTGTTTGTACAATGGGTGACTTTCCTACTGTTAATATAGTAAAATACGCAATACTTTCGATAAAACATAGAAAATTGTTTATTTAGTATGTTATGAAAGTAATCCATACCAATTCAAATCTAGATATTTGAAAACAGATAACTCTATAATTTACTGTTGTTTTATTTCGTGACCAACTCGGAGATTAGAGAATGGACCAAATATTCTCTTGTTACGTTAAAAGTTATACAGTGACGCGTGATGCGGATTCATCTCGGGAGCTTGAATTCTGTTTTATTCATTTTTTAATACAAAATTTTGTTAAAATTTAGCTGCAAGTCTAGATACTAAAATATATAGGGTGTATTTGGTAGAGTTTAACATGCTGGTATGACTTGGAAAATGAAAAATTATTGATAGGTGACTTCTTAGGTGAATTCTGAAGGCGTCATATACTGGTCGTATAATTCACAAAAGAATATGGATAGCTAATAATGATCAAATAGATAAAATGAAAGAAAAACATGAGTAACTTTTTAGAATCAGGATACATTGTATGTTAAAACTGTGGGCTTTGTAGTAAGTTCGACTGCAGATATAATATCTCTGCTCTAGGCGGTAGTCTATGATATAGTCTCGATAAGCTAGTAGACTTTCAAGGCTTTTAGCTCCCTGAGAATGGCCGGTACAAGATTATTTCCGTATCATTGTATTGGATTGAAGGCAGGCGAGCTTTTTTTGTATATACACCACAACAAGTTTCGACAGTCTGGCAAACCGATAAAAACTTTTTTTTACTTTCCAACCATTTGAAAACTAACGAAAATAGACCAATAATCAAATCACAGTTTGTATCTAAAATTAATATGATATCTAAAATAGTTACATTTACCATAGTTTTTTCTTATATATTCTACAATATTTGATATTTTTTTCATAATAAATATTTTTAATATTACATTGACCTTGGAAAGAAAACAAGACGTTACTTACATAGACCAAAGTTTACAGGAGACACAAAAACTTTCATTTAATGATTTTGAGGTAAAGTACAAATGTTATATTGGCACAGTTTAAAACTGCATAAAGACTAAAACTGGTGCTTTATTTACTCAATATGATATTAATTTATTAATTTAAAAAAAACTTG
>JAGVSQ010004126.1:0-20056 GCA_022683975.1 Rhyacophila evoluta
TTCAAAACTCACTTTTTCACTTCAACGTCTTTTGCCAGTAATACGACGATATATACAACTTAATACAAGTGTTATCAAACGAATGTAAGCTGCAAATATCGTAGTATTTATATTTAGCTTTTAATATTTGAAAAAACAGTGACCTGAAATATTTTCGACAAGGGAAAAGGACTTGGACAATACAAATTTTATTAGTTTTCATTAAATAACTTATATAATAAAATTAATATCTGAATGGGTAAATATAATACCAGTTTATTAGTGTTCATGCACTTCAAGGTTTTGTCTATTTAATATTTTGATTTTGGCCCAAAATCCTTAAATATACGTTTTTGGGCGTCCTGTATTTTTTTTCTGTGTGGGTTACATCATTTTTCCTTTCTACTGTCAATATGTAATTATCATACGACTGTGGAAAGGGAAAAGAACGTAACCTACACCGAACAAGTTTTACAGGAGACACAAAAACATCTCAAAACTCAAAATATTAAATAGACACAATCTTGAAGATCACGAAGATTATAGTTGGTATTTTATCATCCGACCTGATATAAATTTAATAACATATTTAAGAAAAACCAACCAAATTAATGTGTTTGAAGTCCTCTTTCCCAGTCATAAATTTCACAAGCAATCCTTTATTTAAACTTAAAAGCTAAATTTAGATAGTAATACGAAGCTTACATCCTTTTGGTGGAACGTGTTTTAAGTTGTAAACATTAAAACTATCGAAAAAAGCTATTTTGAAAAAACTTAAGATCACGCTTTTTTTCTTTCGTATAGTTGATATTATAAGCAAACTGACTCCAGACCATTTCACACTTTCCAGTTCATTTTCCTTTCAAGCTGCATCAGTTTTTTCTTATAGCATCTCCTACTTGAATGTATACCAAATTAGATGATAACATCATATATTTTACAAGTATTGTCGGTAGACACTTGCATTTCTTCGCAGGATGATACAAAATATCCAAATATACGCGAAAATAATTTCACCACAGTCAGGGTTTTAGCATAAATGACAGAGAAACGCATCACAGTAACTACTTCTTCACTGTTGTAGTTTTCCATGTCCTGATGACAAAGAAGACCTTAATCCATGGCCATATCAAAACTACACACAAGGCGATGGCGTTTATAATAAAATTATTAAGTAATTAACGAAAATTACAGCATAACGAATGTTTTCTGCTTTACGTTCGCACAAAATAAATTCAACAGTATTTCGCTTTAATGAAATACAAATATTTCTGTCTCCTTGACATTGTTGACACAAATACTCAAAATTAAATTTTGTAATTAAAAACACTTTACGCATATGCAGTAAAACGAATCATTTCTTGGTCTCAAAAACTTCACCACAAAGAAATTTCACCTGAATTCAACTACCTATGTATATTGATTTTAATATTGTTTTGAATTAGATAAAACACCCGTCACTATATTTTAAATAAATAGTAACACTTACAGCACTGTTGATAGTATAATACTAACGAAATATATATTTTATTCATTTATAGTTAATTGATATATTTGTTTCTGATTAACTGATATTTTTATATTATGTTATCAAATATTTAACCGCTAGATTTATATTGTAATACATGTTGGTTTATTATTAACAATCACTTTTTGATATAAATTTTACTCGATTTCTTTTAATTAAAAATATAAATTAACAAACACAGTCCGCTCTACGCGAAGCTCAAAATTCATTTGCTTGTAGTTTGAAGCGAAATTCTTATCATCGATTTGATATCGAAATAACCAAGCACTGGTGCTTATCTCTTTGATAATGTATAAGATTTAACGATTACCGATTGGAGGGAAATGTTTCATATAGAAAATGAAATGGCAGTTGGCGAAAATGCTACTCCAGACACTCGTCAATACGTTTAAATTATTAGCTTTCTTCGTTGTTTTTTTTACGTGTTGAAAACTTTACAAATTATAAGTTCAGAGCATTTACAACAAGATAGCAAAAAGTTAAAAATAGCGTTTGTTTTGTAAACGAAGTAAATACTTTGAAAGATACAATACATTAAAGTGAGAATAGTAGTGAGTTTGAAAAACAAAAAAAGAAAAAAGAGAGAATCTATCAAGAAAATTAAACAGATCATATTCTAAAAATATAAATAACAGCATCCATCTAAACTCACCTCACACAAGTGTAAGATATCAATAACCTAAGCAATATCGTTAAACACCAACATTAGCATGACTACTGGCAGGTAATTTCTGCATTTAGGAATAATAAACAGCGAATGTTCTCGATTTTTCAGGTCTTAGTGATTGTGAACTTGTGACTTTTAAATTCTCGAGATCGAAAAATCTCTTTTGTTAGCAATTTTTCAAATCTCAAGAAAATCGAGAATTTTAAAATTTAGCAGGAAAATCGCACATTATTTTTTTGTCATTTTAAATTAAATGCTGAAATAATACGAGACCAAACTTTTTGAAATTTTCGAGATCTCATAAACAAAATCAAAGTAATCCAAATTTCTTGACAATTCTTGAAATGAAAATTCTCGATCGCATTCTCTACTCAAGTAGTTGTCAGGGACGCACAAATCAATGTTAGCCAGAGTGTCAAAGTTATCAACTAGACCACGCATAAATTGCAAAGCATTCGTCGCCAAATACAAAATTGTGAAATCCATCCCCTACACACTACGCTCAATTACTTTTAACAAAAATAAACAGTAATTTTCCGAGAAGATAACGTACGCGTTTTGATACCAGAGGTTGTAGGTTCAAATTCTACAGCTGCAGAATTTAAAAGAAAATCAAAATGCGGAATAAAATGCACAGTATTATGATGTATTTACTACAATATTTAAATAACCAAACCTCGTATAAAAAAATCTATTTAAAATCTTTACAATGAGGATATTCATGTTAATGTAATATTTCAATTATTTCGAGTTCCACATGCTTCACTTATAGAGCATACTTGGTTGGTAAAATGTGTATTAATATTTGTATAGTTTATTTATTGTGTAAATTTAGATGATTTTCTTTATTTGAGATTAAAATTTATCACATTTTCCATATGCGATGATGGTGTAATGGTCAGCATAGTTGCCTTCCAAGCAGTTGATCCGGGTTCGATTCCCGGTCATCGCATAGTTCCCTTTTTGCTTTATTTCATAAACTATTAATATGTATGTATTTCTATTTATATCAAAGGGATCCACTCACTAAAAAAAAGACAATCTCCATATAGGACGGATGTTATATTTGTTTATATTTTAACACTATTAAACTAGTCATTATTTTCTCTGTTATTCATTGCTTATAACTATTATTATATATTACACTATGTCACCGCAAATACAAACAACGAATATCTCACAAATAATCGAAGGCATGCAATTCGATATATTCAATATTCGATTTTTATTTCAATGATACCTACCTATACTATAATCACGTAAATTAAGTATAAAATATCTTAATATTAATTACTGTGCTAGTGTGAGAACTTCAATATGTGCGCAAATGTCATGTGAGCACTTGTCGTGTGTGCAGTTGTCATGAAACCTCATTATTCATTTTCGTGTTTATTTAGGTGCAGTTTTATTGTACCATCTAGTGCAATTGTATTACATACATAAGAAAGAAAAGGAAACATAGAGGTTGAATCGTGTGCATAGAGGGAGACAAAAATATTCACACGTTTTTTCATGGACATTTTTTGAAACAAATTTACACCTTGGTGGTATCAAAACAATTTTTTAATTTTACATTATAGTATGTCTCTATGTTCAGTTATACTCGTGCTTATTTGCCTATATGTGCATTTGGCTTGTGTGTAGTTTTATGGTGCGCAATTGTCATGTGTATATTTGTTATGAAACGATGCGACGGCCCTCAGTTTAGTATCATGTGTCTCTAGAACCCACCCGCTGAGAAATAAAAGGTTGTAAATTTTACAGCACGATAGTAAAATTTAATCAAATAACACTTCTGCTTTACGTATCATCAAATTATATTTATTGACGTAATTATTATAGAATTACAAAATCAATACTGTATATCGGTTATCAGTGAAGATAATATATATCCTTTATCTTTTCGCGGTCATTTATGAATGTGTATATTTGTACACAGTAGCCTTTTTGTTTGCTCAATATTAACAAGATAAATAATATTGTTACAATGAATGCTTCGTGTAAAAAAATCACATACGGTTTTATCAGTTGAACACGCACACCGCTTAAACTCCTGTTATAGCTGAATGTCAAAGTAACATACGGAGGTATTTCCAAAAAGAACTTATTCTATTATGCCAAAATGTAAAAGACAAGATTTAAAAGGCATATTCACATAAAATAATATTTCTTTATTACCTAATTATCATGTAATGAATGATGAACCATATTTTGTTAAAATTCCATGAAGACAATAATGAATTTAAACAGAATAGGTAGTAACTAACTGTGTATATATAACTTACTGATAAACCACACACTGTCCACTTTTCACGGCGAACAACTTAAACATTACTAAGAATGATTATATTGTGCCATATTCTTGGACATTGCTTATTCTACTAAAAATATTAAAATTGACAACTAATGTTTATTTAATATTTCTACTCTTATGAGTATAAGATGAATTATTACAGTTAACATCTGCTTTATTACCTCGTTGTTTTCTTTTAAATAAGTTTGATGTACTCCACAGCTATTTATATTTGAGCTGTGGCAATAGTATATCGTGTCGTTGATATCGACTGTAATAATTTGATTTTGCTATGAAGATAAAATAATAAAAATATAGATTTATAAATATCTACATATATATTGTTATCTTATCAATTTATAAACAAGGTGACATAATATTAAACGTAATATCGATTTAAACATATTTTTTAGAAAATACTCACTTAGAAAATCATTTTAGTCTTTTTAGAACTATAATACATCACATTAAATTAGACCATGAAGTATAGGCTTATTCAAATTCAAATAAACCAACATATCATGCAACTAAACTTTGTATTCATATACATTGTAAGATATGTTTATTTTATTATAAAACCTCGACTCTGCTTATTGCTTCCATATTAATGTAGTAATTTCAAAAAATAAAACTCTGGCATGATAACTCCAAGAATATTGCACAAAATTTGTGTGTGATTATTGATTCTGTAATCATTGTAAAATGGTTACAGTGCAATGTATATAGAATAACATGGTAATATATTGCGCATGTAGCATGCTGTCTCGTTCTCAGCAAATGACGTCATGTGTATGGTAAGTTTTGACGTCTATGGTTTTCATACGTAAATTGAGTTGCGACCAACAAAATATAAACTATAAATATAAATATAAATATAAATCTAATAGATGAAAAGTAAATAAATATTCGTGAAAATGGTTATATGTGCGGTTTATTGACGTAATAGCAAACAACGATGAAAGATTTAAAAGAAACATTAATGAAAGTACCTGGAAATCAGTGAAATTTTTTTGTTTTCCAAAAGAGGAAAATTTTGTAAAGATTTGGATACAAAAAACCGGAAGAAAAGATAAATTTAAAACAGAAACATCATGTACATGTAATAAACATTTTACTGCTGATGATTATGTTAGTAATTTAAAACACAATATATCCGCCTTATTAGAAAATATAAACTCGAAAAAAAGGAAAATAAATAAAACTATTAACTAAATAAATTAAGCTATTTATTGCCTTGAATTACTGTTTTCATGTATTTGTTTTAAAATAAAAACTTTATTGCCATATTATTCTATATACCTTGGTTACAGTGTACATTATCAGTAAAATGAGGAGGTATTTATTTTTTTGGGAATAGTAGCACACTTTTTTGTTATTGGCGGGCTGTCAAATTACAAGTTTCAACTTGTAAAGTGTCGGTTCACAAATCAGGATGTACAAAAGAAAGTCTAAATCGTCTACAAGCGCTTCCAATCTTTCGGATATGAACTCCAGTAGTGAGAGTCTTCTCTCGGATAAACCAGGAAAGCCTGTACCGTCACCGCTTCGTGTCCAAAGTCAAAATTCGCAATCTGACGCTGATGAGTGTTCGAAATCCAAACGCCCAAAAATGGATAAGCCAAGAGCAGTGAAGCCGTTTGCGACAACATATTTCGAAGAATTAACCGCAAAATCCGGAATAATCTTGAGTGAAGATGTCGAAAATCACAACATGACATGTAAACCCTTGACGTTTTTCAAAAATCTCAAAACTACCCTAGAAAACAACGTTGATTTTCCACGAAACGTCACGGAATTTGTCAAGGGTTTTAGAAATCGCAGTCAAACCCCAGAACAATTGAAATCGTTTTTAACTCAAAACGTAACAGTTGTCAATGAGGATTCGTCGGAAAGTAATATCATTCAAGATAGCGTGCTGCGTTTATTTTTAAACATCTCTTGCTTACAAGATGGATTAGTCGACTATATTATGGAACGTGCTGTAGAATTCGCGATAGATGACAAACCTGCCATGTTGCAAATGATTTTAAAGCCATTAATGTTTCTAGATTCATCCAGTGTGGAATCGAAAATCATCAAAGGTTTGCTTGAATTATTAGATATTGCAACACACAACACTCGATTGGAAATAATTACGTGTTTGCCGGATATCGTGGCCAGACTCGAACACGAAAGTATCGCTTTAGAATTGAGCAAATATTTAAATGAAGACCTTGAACTTACTCCAGCGGTCCTAGATTGTCTGTCATATCTTTCACTGTCACCAGACTTACGAGATAAAGTCCAAGATCAGATGTTATCAATCTTGAAGACATCAGCACCGCCTAATTTCTTTCCGAATCTAGTCAACTTCTTCCTAACAGGAACTTCTAGTGAAGCAAATGAATTGGATCTGATTCGAGGACTCAGAGACGGACTTGACTGGACTGTTGTGGGCACACAAGCCATAGATATATCTAGTAGTCAAGTTCTAACAGTTATCGCGTTAAGAATGGCTGTTACCAAATCGAAAAACCTTGCAAATAATTGGCTGAAAGTTATTAATCAAATAAGAGTTGAGGACGATCATAAACCATTGGACATTGTAATGCTGCTTGTATTATACTCGACTTCTACAGCAAGAGAAAAAATCGTGGATCAAGTATTTCGTAAGCGGATCAAAGTTTCACTTTTCAATTGTGATCTGTTAAAGGTCACTTTTAAAAAAATGAAACCAGTTCTCAAGGAATATATAAAAGAAATGTTGCAAATTGCTCAGTCATTCTTGAAATCAAAAACGGAACCGTCTGTGGTCGAATTTGGAGCCTACTGGTTTGACCTAATGTTCAGAGAACTCAAAGATTCTCAGCGTAATATCATTGGAGAATTGATGATTCAAGAATATTCGGAAGACCACGATATTATAACTAATTCTCTTAACGTGTTGACTAAAATCGCTTCCGAAGATATTAATGCATTAAAACCGCACTCAATTCAAATATTAACCCTTGTAAATGCTTTGGAAAATCTTAATACTGACGAATTACACCAGGTTATGGACCTTTTGTGTGGTTTAGCTTTCGGAGTTAAGAATTCATTTTTACAGGATGATATTCACATGCTTATTCTTAAACAGCTTAGCAGTTCCAATTTGACAGTGAAAAGCCGAGGAGTCATTGGTGGAATAATGGCTGTCAAACATTTAGTGTGTTCTGGAAATGAAGGAGATGATATTCCGGATGACATATCTTATACGGAACTAAGCAGCCTTCCAGACGGGCCACCCAAAGACGCTGCCACAATAATAGAGCTAATAACGAAAAGTACTTCTAAATTTCCAGAGATGGTGTCTCTTTTCTATGATGAATTAGCGTTGGTGCTTTCACAATGCAAATTTGTGGATAAAACATTCCTCAGTTGGTTGTCAGAATCGATTACAAACGACTTTCAAAATAATTTCATAATTGATATTGATGATTCTATACCGAAGTCCATAAAAGGGGTACCTATATCGGCACAATTTTGTCTTAATTTATCAGAAGAAGACGGAGACCAGATAGCTTTGAATATAGCTCAAGTTATAATGGAGGATAGTAACGAATCATGCGACATAAAAATACTTCCTTCACTGTTTCGGATCACAAGGCTGATACACACAAAACAAAATAACGGAGACCTCTCTAGTATCGATGCCCTGTTGGGATGTAGTATTTTGATGCCAACTATTGATCCTGATGTTGGATTGGATGAGTTTGAACCGGAATCTTCAGTTCTTGTGTTGGATTCTTATTTCCATTGCATCAATTGGTTCAGAGAATTGGTAACCGCATTTTGTACACAAACGGATCCATCTCTGAGACAAAAGGTTATCGAAAGACTCAACGCGCTGATTGACCTCGAAAGGAGACTGGCTCGATTCGTCAAGGATGTTAGCATAGAGTACAAACCGCCGATAAGTTCTTTTTCGATGAATAATAGTAGCAAAAGTAAAGCTGTTATTGTGAAAGAAATCAAAGTTAAGAAACCAGTGAAGAAGAGTAGAGCCAAAAAAAAGAAAGTAGAAGTAGACAATGATGTTTCTTTACTACCCAATACGCTGAAAAGTCAATTGGATACTTCAGATCCAGTAGCACAGTCAACTCACTCAGAATCAAATAGTAAAAATTGTAAACTAAACACTAATTTGTTTAGAGCCATCGATTTTGATGTTTTAATTCTGTTCAAAGAAGATTTATCCATGGATATGAATACAGAAGATTGTCTAAGTACTCCGAATGCTAAATTTACTTTGAGCATACTAAATTTATTGTTGGATGAAATCACTCCAAAATTAGCAACAGTTTTATCTGCGAGAAAGAAAAAAGGGTTTCCAGGTAGGCCCGTTGCCAAGGTTCAAAGTCATCTCAAACCGGCGCAAGTAATTTGTATTTGTTTGGACATATTACCGAGATTATGTTACTTCATGGAGCTCATCGGTGATGACATGCAAAAGTGTTTAGATACAAACGAAGGTGTACGAGACGCCATCGGAATGTTCACCGAGAAAAATTCTCTCGCACAAATGTGCCTCGGTAGTCTGTTCAACGTATTGAATATAATTTTTTCTTGGGATGGATTTCGAATCAGCGATAATATTGTAGACCTCAAGGAAGGTTTAAGAATAATAGCAAGCCGCCGTGATCTAAAAAATAGCAAGAAATCGGCTCTCAAAGAATTGTTGAGCGAAGCCTCGATCTATACCTTACGATACAAAGACTGGTGCATCCTGATATCTACCGCTGTCAATTTATTTCAATTTTTTAAAACTATAACAAATCTAATCGAAGATAAGAGCCTTGACAAGAAATTGGTTCATCTTTCTTTAGATTTGCTTTCGGTGACATGGAATGATTCCTTTGGTATTTTAGAAAAAGGTCTTGCTTACAATGAGCATATTAATACTTTATTGAGTGGATATTTTACTAAACCTGACATAGAAATGATCAAGTCACTCTCTTTAGAGTTAAAAGAAGAAGCACCTCAATTGACAATGAAAAATCATGTTCTTAATACTTTTCAGTGTATAAACAAATTGAATTTCCCTCTGCTTTTTCGTGCTACATGCGGAGCCCTTTATGAGGCAACTAAGATTGAACTCGGTAAAGGTTTAAGTGACACTCAGCACTTGAGTTTGTGGAAGGACGTGGCACTGTCTTTGAAAGCGTTAACGGATATTCTAAAAACACAAGAAAACCGTTCGAATCTGTTGACGTTCTTGAAGAAATCTACTCCGATATTCCGACTATTTCTCTCGCAAGGTATGCCAATGATGGAAATGAAACTTCGTAATGAGACAGATTCCGTTGTCGAGATTTTAAGAATGTTACAACACAGTACGAGGTTCCTTCATTCTCTGCATTGTCATTCAAGGATAAAGAAAGATACTGTGTTTGTAGCTTATTTGCCTCAAATGAAACAAACTTTGGAGACACTTGTATACAAAGTCAAAGCAGCACTCACAGCCAACAAATGTAGCAGTGCTTTTTGGATGGGAAATTTGAAGAATAAGAACCTGCAAGGAGAGCTGGTACCTTCTCAGAGCTCTATTAACACGGATAGCGATAATGATAATGATGACGAGGATCAACTTCCAGCCGATGATGACAGTATGTCCTCAGAATTCGGTGAAAATACTATGGATGCCGGAGGCAAAAGTGTTAGTAATGTGTTTTGAAACTCATAGAAACAATAATATATAATATTAACATCGAAACTGGTCATGTACATTTCTCATTAGCGATGATAATTACTAAAGAACTCTTGATTTATGAAAAATTCTATCCATCATGAGTGGTAATATATAAGCTGTTTCTTAAATCTAGAGTACCCAATGATATAGGAATCAGGAGCCATTTGAGCATAACCAAAATTATGAAATATAGGTCCTCACTATACAGTCAAAGTCCGTTATAATGAAACTTGTAGGAGCACCCATTAAGTATCGTTATAAAGGAATATAAAATAGATATACCATTTTTTCAGTGCGCCATATGTTCGTAGCACTGGAAATTTCAGTGTTCGACTGTATTTTCTTTACTGGAACTTTGAATACATGAAAAAATCTATGTTTTTGTTACTATTTTGTAAATGCAGGCAATGTGTTAGACTGGCAGAAGATAGTAAGGAGTGTAGGAGCTGAAGTCAGAATTTATGCACCATAATTCTTCTTGCGAGTTCATTAAATTGCCAAAAACAGCTTAATATGATCTAGTTTTCCTGTAGCCAAGAGTTATCATGAATGCCATCTGATATTGCAGGTTCAAGTCCCACTGTTACAGGATTTTTCAATGCTGCACTATTGGACAGGCAATTGACTAATCACAATCGCTTCTTATGTAGTCTAAAATGTGGAAATCGATATGCTCATTTCTGAGGTGGTCATCTTTAATATTCATATCAACATACTCCATTTTTGAATATGGTTAAAAAAATTCATTAATTTTTCTTGGTTGGTATCAATATCAAGGTTGAGCAATGGTTTATAACCAATGCTTTAATATGTCTATTACCGTGTGTTATGCTGTTTCAGTGTATTCAATATGTTACTTGGAAGCCAGTCGTTATTTTCTTGTGTTATTGATATTTAAAATGTAGGAAAATAAAAGATATATTGAAGGTTTTCAGATGTTTTTTTAATTTGGTTGTAAAAATGTCAACATGATGGTTATGAATTTAGTAAAGTCTCTGGGGTGGTCCCATGGTGGACTTCATGTGCAGGGATCGGACATTCTGCCAGTGCTTCTTCAGCAGGGACACGAGGAAGTTGATAGCCAGATGCACATTCTGCGCCAGCTCATCGGGGTTCATTGCCACATTACCGCACGCAACTGACAAGCACAATACCTGAAAGCAAACAGTAAAACAAATATTGATATTTACCAAGGAATGGGAGACACTTAAATCTATTTATCAACAGAAAATTCATTATGTTCAATAAAAAACAACACAAACATACCTTCTTCATCTGGAACTTGATGGTGGCCTTGACCTCATCTACTTTCATGGTCATGGACTCCTGGTGAGAAAGAAGACCAGGGAACTTACCGGCCTTGTTCAGACCGGGGCCCAACAAACGTGGGATCTGTTTGATCAAAGACTCTGAAGCCAGGAAAGCATCATACCTGAAAAGGAAATATGATGTCAGAATATACACAGGATAGTGCAAAGTAGAACTTGAACCAGCAAAGTATAGGATCAATTTGACTTCAATTATATTTTGATATACTTACTTCTTGGCGAGTTTTTTGACAAGCTTCTTGTTCTTGTTGAGTTTCTTGAGACCCTCAGCATCCATCCAGGGGATGTTGTTAACTTTAGCCTCATCACAATGTTGCTGGTCTCCCAGAACACACACCTGCATCTTTGGGCGGGGGATGTACTTCAACCTAAAGAAACAAGCATCATATGTATAAAATTAACACAAGTAGTTTCCGTTCATATGAATTCTATCAAGTAGAATAATTAAGAGGTACACCTCAAAGATAAGTATGCAAGAATTAACAATTGGATATAGCCCATGTGATAATCTCCCACATCTGAAAATTGCAGATGTTCACATGTGATATTTTAAGTAATGGGAATCATTTAAATGTATTACGTGTACTTTTTCTAGGAGTCTGCCATGGCTATATGTAGTAATCATGAAAAACTGGAAAACTACACAATTCCTAAGTAAATAACTTACTGTGAGCACCCATTCACTTAAATATAGCAAAAAGTGTTCGGTGAGTACAAGCCACACCTCTCCAATTGTTTTAAGACCCTGGATAAAGGTCCGTCAGTGTTCACCGACTACCTGATCAACATCAGGTTAAACATACTTGACAGTGCCAGAGAAACGCTTATCCTTTTGGGGGTCATAATTCTTCAGGCCAATCTGGAGTTCCACCGTCTCCAGGAAGTGTTTCTTGTGGTCTTTTGAATGCTGGAGAGTAGCATTCACACACTCGTAAAGAGTGTCCCTTGATACTTTCGACCTAGAATAAAGAAAATAGAAATTATTTAAACAATAATTTTAGCCACTTCATGTAGTGTCTACGGCGATGTGGAGGGTTTACACCGGCCTACATGGCTATTCAGGACTTAATTCGACATTAAAATAACGCGGAGAGAAACCTATGTAAGCCAGTCCTTTTCTTCGGACATTCTCAAAAATTAACAATGCAATACGGCAAGCGTGAGTATAATATTTTGGTGACAGCGGGAAACTGTCACGTTGACGTCTCCCAACAATATAACATTCCGTAAATTTAAGAGGGAAAGGGAAAACGAAACCAAATTTACAGACCGGCTTCCTTCAAATTATAATATAAATCATATTACGAGATCTGTTTCAAAATTCAAATTTGTGCGAGCTACGAAATGAAAACATAACCTGAGAAACACTCGACATACCGAAAAAAAATCAACTCATGTCGTCAATCTGTTAAAAAAATATATGGTTCGATAGATCTCGATTCTTCAATAAATGTTATTAGAATCATCATCATGATAAAATATTTACCGATGAACCTTATTCAAAAGGATTATATAAAAATTACTTACGACATGACTGACTAGTCGACCTGCGACGAGAATGCAAGATCCGGAAAGAACTGTTGGCAGACCTGTATTCAATCAAGTTAATAATGTTATCAGTGGCTTGGCAGCCACGTTCCTTTTTATTTTAATCATACTTGAATCAAATTATGTTTGATTTTATTTTTTGTTTATCATTCAGATTACTCAATATTTTCCATTGCAATAATAAGATCGTAAAATAAATAGATATATTCTGTTGTTCAAAATTCAACAAATAACTTTTTTTAGAACAATGTCCACTTCAAAAAATTTACATGTACATAAATTTGCCGTAATGTAAAAACACAAGTTAACAGATTTTTTCATGAGAACTGGTTATCAATCAATTTTTCAACCCATCAAACATTCAATTTTGCTTATTAGAATTTTAAAATATCTCATTTGCAATATTTGATTTCAAAGCACAAAACTAACTTTTTTCTGTAAAAAAGACTTTGGGGGTAACTACTGATAGATGAAAATAGCAAAAAGCAATAAAATATGCAAATAACTAACGATTGATTAATTATTTGAGATTATTAAATAATTGTTTATTGAAGTATATTTTCACTAAAAAATCAAATTTTATCTTAAAAAAAAAATCAAGACTTATCATTATATTAAAAAGATGATGATTTTTTGTTCAATTTGACATATTTGTTCAATTCGTACATTTTTTTTATTATAAATAATATAAATGTTTTTGGCTACACTAGATTTCACTGTTGTCAAGTTTTGTTATTATTTTAAATTTTGACGTTCGGTCCACCGGTTTGAGTGCGCGCCACTTTGGTTTTCTGCTGTAAAATAAGCCATCAAAATGGAATTTGATTCAGAACTCTCGCAAATTCAAGGCGCCTTAATGAAAGCGAATAATTTACACAATTTCATGGATTTAAAATACAGAGCAGGTATATTTAATCAAACTGGAACTGCCATTAAATAGAGTAGAGAAATGCATGAACTTTGTTAACTGAAATCTCAGATTAAATCATCTATAACAACGAGTCGTTGGCCGAGGATGACTAAAAGATAAACTGAAAATACTTTTACCGTGTAACCATGCGAGTAGTGAAGTCTCGATTGAAAAGTGGTCAAAATACGAATATTTCAAAATGCTATGAGACGACAAATACTTAACGTCTTCTATGCATTATCTGTTCTTCTATGACTGGAGGTGGGTCATATTTCGAATTTTTGAGGTACTTATTAAGTTGGTCACAGAACTTTCGCAAAACTCATGATTATGTTGGAAGTACTGAAGCGCTATTCACACATATTCAAATATGCACTTGCATAGTTTGACAATTTGAAGCCATTTTAGAAAATATATTTTACCACTAGATCAAAGGGCATAATAATGCAGAAGTATCCTAAGTAAAATTGAATTTTCTACTAAAAGTGATGTATGACATACTTGTCTATGACAGTGGTTTCCAATTACTTTCATGTCACGGCCCCCTAAATCTGAAAGAATTAATTCTCCCCCCCAATTTTTTTTAAATAGTTAAAGATTTATTTGGCAATAATTATTACAATTATAATACACATTTATATTCAGCACAAAATTATAGGAACTTGCTTAAAAACGTTTTTTTTAAATAACTATACACCCAAGAAACAACTTAATGCGATAGATGAGGTCGCATGTTTTTACATAACAAATATCGGGTTCAATGTCAGAAATGCTAACTCGCAAAGTATAATATAAGTAACGAAGAAAATGCTGTTTCGCTTAGATATGTAGTCGCGAAAGGAATAAGAGTTACCAGGGCTTTTTTTCCAATAGCAGGATATTCTTGCAATATTATATTTTATTATAAATCAAAAACAATCCAAGACGTACTTATTGCAAATTATATTTACATACCCTTATAGATAATATATACCTACAAAAAATATGCAAAAAAGATTTTTTTTATAAAGATAGTCACAAAAATGTATATATTCTAATATTTTTCAAACAGCTCTCTTGTAAATTAAGTCCAATGTGACATAGGATAGTCCTGCATTCGAACGAAAAAGCGTTCATCATTCATTTATCCTTTACTTACATAGAAGCGAGCATTTCAAAAATCAACGCAGACTTGACATAACCTATCGGTAATAACGGGATCTGCGTCGTGAGCATGGGCAGTTAAAACATCAAAACAGCGCTACCAGTTAATGCCAATTTAATCATCTTTTTTTAAAAAGTTTTGTGATTAAATTAACAAGTGCCCCTAAAATTGGATTTAACTCTAGAGGTGTTCAGTAGTAGGCGAATGAAATACCATATCAGCAAATACTAAAATAAGAAATTACTCCATATTTCTTATCTTTCCTCAGGTCCTGTATGCAAATAGTTGTTCCATGTTAAGTCTTTCTCTGTAAATGCAAGTCGAGTGCTTAACAATATCTATTTTTTTATTTACAAATTATCTTGACACATCCAAGGTAATGGAACAACATCATGAAGAAAGTCTTGTCTTCAGTTCATAATTGTTCAATATTTAAATCATCTTGTTGCTACACCTGTTGTAGCTTGTTCATTTCTTATAACAGTATAATATAGAAACTGTGGAGTAAAATCACGTTTTTTTGATAGCTTCATCTTGATTTGCCAGAAGTCAGTTTGATTTTGTAGAGTTTAGTCTTAGAACATGTAAAAATATGGTTCATTATGTTGTCGTGGACTGTCTCCATGCTTTATGAGATAAATAATACAAAGTGACTTTTATGTGTTGAAATGATAAATGTTGATAAGCTTATAATTTATGAAATTTCTGATTTTGGTTACTGATTTGATTACGTGTCTTATGGACCTTGAAAAGTAAGCTCAATTTCACTAATTAATGGTTTTGTACGTCGCAAGCACATTTACCACCTTTGAACTAAAAGTAACTTGAATTTTGTTGTTATTTTAGGGAATGCGAAAGAAATTCAATCCGTGGTTGCTGTATTATTAAAAGTATTATCAGATAAAGGATATATATCGGAAGATGGTATTTACCAACGTCAGCATGCCAAAGTATTACGAAAAATAACATTCTTTCTCATTCTGAATACAGACATAACTCTGCTTAATGAACTGATGGACAGTGATGAAATCGGGCACTTAATTTCGGTTACTCCACTAATATCCAAATGTGTTTTAATCAGTTTAATTATTGAACTGGATTTAATTAGTTTTTACTGTGAGGTAATTGAATACGGCCATCCTCCCCTGTCGGCTGAATTATTAGAGCTTATGACCCAAAATATCAATTACACTACACCTGAACAAAAGATAGAATGTATTAGTCTATCGATTTCTTCCGCTTATAGTATGGTTTCGAAATTGGTTGAATACCCTCAGGAAGAAAACATGTGTAAAAATATTTGCAGCGTGGTCTATGAAAAAATGAATGAATTGCTTAAATCGTTCGATGAACCTCAAAAAAAAAGAAGCGATGTTAAACAGACCACGACTAAACTAGAATATTGTGGGCGTGCTAAATTAAAAATGCTACAAATGCTAATAAACTGTCTTAACATTTTCTTAAAAAAAAGTTCCAGAAACGATGATTGTTGCGAATTTGAAATATACTTTATGACGCATTCGAAAAATCAGTCGGCATCGAAAAACGAAGGCGTTGTCGAGGAATATATTTTAAAGTTTAATGAACTTTTGTTTGAATACACTAAGTTGAGTATTATGAAAATAGATATTGATATGTTTTGCGATTGGTTTGATTATGAGGAGTTCGATGGTTCGGATAAGACGCTTCAAAGAGCCATCGGTGAGCACGCTTACCAACTGCAGGACTTGATGAAAAATAATCCTCAGTTAGAAAATGAAATAGCGACAATGCTCGATGCCATATCGATGAAACCGCTTGGGTTAGAAGACATTATTAAAGACGCAGATCGAAATACAATATTAATTAATTCCGACTATATAAATAACCCAAATCAATATGAATGGTTGATTTCCACAGTGAAAAGAGAATCTTTCTTTCAAGACAACGATTATATGGATTGTGTTATTAAACATGTTAATATATTAAAAGAAAACGATTGTAAATTTATTATTAAAGAAGCGATCAATCTGCTTTTTAGTGTGATTAAAAACGAATATCCAGACACGTTAAAATTTTTAATTATTGCAGCCCTGTCGAAATTGAACCATGAAGACCAAGTTGGTATCATTATCACCACGTTTACCGAACATGAGATAGGTAATGTTTTAGAATTACCAGACCATGATAAGCAGATGACAGAATTTTTTAATAAATTGATTGATATTGATGATGCAGGAAAAATGTTTGAACTCGTTAAAATGTTTATTCAAAATCCGAATACGTTTTACAAGAAAATTTTAAACGAATGCGTAAAGAATTCCAAACAGACACGTGTCATGTTGAAAACTATTGCCAAATTAACTGTATTTGACAGTATCAAGATTAATTGCAAATTTGACATAAATAAATATAAAAATATTTCTTTGTCAAATATGTCTTTATTGATTTTGAATACATTAAATGAGATTAATACAAAAGTTTTTGAAACTGAGTTACAGAGTTCTGCTTATATTCATTTAATAAAAGGTCTCATTGATTATAAAATCCTGAACAATGATATTTTATTATTGAGAATAACTCTTCCAAAGTTGCAGTCTGACTTGAATGATAAGGATCTTAAAGGCTTACTGCTTCAGTTAAGAGTCTTAGAAGAAATCTTCTGTCCAGATTCTCATAGTAAATACATGGCTCCTTTATTGGTTGTTTTATCGCAAGTTATCGAATTGATCAGATGGGACTTGAAGAGTTTTACTGCAATTGCTGTGGAAGTAATAGAGTCGGCTATAAAATTGCAAAATCTAATAATGGCTGCATTTACCGATCGAAAGACGCCTGCTGGTAAATATTGATATTCATTATTTTTCTTTTTGTTCTTGTTTTTCTTAAAGTTTCCGTAAGTGCGAAAATACTCCATATGGTCATTCTCACAATGTTGTGATCTATATGATCCACTTTGAGAGTGAACTTGGTATAAAAATATACAGACAAGTAGAAAATACAAATAGAAAAAAATTAATGATAAAGTAGAAAGAATAAAATTACTAATTGCATTTTTTGTTGTTAACAGATAATGAATTTAAATGGATCTCCACAAAGCTGTCAAACCTAAGTCCAATGACTGGATATTACTATCGGAAGCTTTGGCCCAATACTCCATTCAAAGGATTCTTTGATAAATCCATGGAGACATCTGATTTGCAAATCAGTTTATGCTATGTAAGCATATTCTATGTGGAATAGTACAGTTGAATTGTCTTGCAACAAGCACCAATAGATCATTTTAAACGTAGACTGTTCTCAAAAAAGTTTTTAATTCACCACCTAATCTGGTAAATAAAGAGATATCTGTATTTATAAAATCACCATTTCTTTGCAGTTGCTACCCAGATGTACACTGGAAGAATTCAAGGAAATATGGACCAATTTATTAGATGCTGATGATCCAAAAACTGGTTTTAAGACGCTCTGTGATATTTTGGCTTTAATCGGATCCGCTTCTGAAGAGTTGAAGTCAGATAATTCATTTAACTGCCTTGAAAATTGCTGCAGAAACTTGGCATGTGTTTTACAAGTGAGTTCTTTCACCATTTTCTCAAACCATATTTATTTATAAATTCGATTTTGATATTTAAATGTGAGACAACTGTAGAATTTCAATCTTTATACAGATGGAACCGTAAAAAGTAAATATGAATCCATTTTCTTTTTATTGATTATTATATTATAAATCATATTGAGCACACATGAAAAAATTTGATTTCTTATAAGTTATATCTTTTGAATTACCATTATATTATAACAGAGGTTCTTCACTTTGTGACATTATTAAAATTAGGAACCTTTGTACTACATATTTTGAAATAATACAGTTTTTACGTTACAACTGACAATAATTCTGTTTTTCTTGAAGGACTTGATCAAATCAAATAATTGTACGGCTGCCGAGCCATTGTTGGTGGAAAGTGTTGTAGACCTATTGAACTGTCTTCCGGAGCATCTTCAAAATCGTTGCTTCACATGTTTCATGTGTGCCATCGCCGAGTGCTGTTCATCAGAAAAATCCAGTGAAAATATGGATAGTATTAAAAAATGTCTTGAAAAGATCAAAGATATCAATTCTAAAAAAGTGATGTTTCAATTGTTGTCAAATAAAAGTGAATAATTTTTAAAAAAGGTTTTTTATTTCAATTCTATAAATATAATAATATCGTTAATGTCATCATTTATGGTGTAGAACCTGATCCGTGTCTTAGCTTTCTCCATCTTTTCCTACCTTAGTTTGTGGGTGCAATAAACACTATGATCAGAGCCTATCAGTTGGTCTATTATTCATAATACACCATTTGTTTATACTGCAATATACATTCATCAGATTTGCAGAATAAAGATTATGAATTGGACATCCTATATGACAATGTTAAGAAAATATTGACTTGGGGTTTCCCAGCAGATGCAGAATAAGGATGGAATGAATTGGTTGTCACCAGACTTCAGACAAGATACCAAGTACCTTCCAATGATTTGCCACGGTGCCTTTTTGCCTTAAATCTAAAAATATTTTAAAGACACAGAAAGTCTCTTGATATTTATAGATATTGCAATATTATTATCGACTAGGTTGTTGATTAGTTAAAATACGTAAGCAAGGAGCTATCGGCTTGGAACCCACAGCTGTATAAAGATTATTAAAAATTCAAAGAAGCAGAAATGGATGATCAGTGAATTGGGCTATTGACAGAATCTTATAAAAAACAGTCCATCATGATGAGTTTTCACATCATGAAGATCTATTCAGTTTTATATTTGGAGTAAATATGGTACAGTCAAATCTCATTATGATGAAACTCGTGCTACCAACCGTTTTGCTCCGTTCTAAACGAATTTTAAAAAGGTATATCTTTTCTAGTCTGGCATCATATCGCCGTATTACTGGCAAAAGACGTTAAAGTAAAAAAGTGAGTTTTGAGATA
>JAGVSQ010004127.1:0-20053 GCA_022683975.1 Rhyacophila evoluta
CTTTATTTTTCATGGAAAATTTGCATTTTTCAAATCAACTTTTTTTTTCGTTTAATGCGTTGAAAGGGTTAATATTACAATTTATGAAACCTTTTATTAGGCCCTACTAGATAAATATCTATGTATGATAATGAAGAAAAAATCTCTTAATGAGATTCAGCATGCTAGTGATTAAAATCAATTTTATAAACAAATGTCATTGTTGAGCACATAAAATTCTTTCATACATGTATTCCCTATTTCTATTAAACATATTTTTTTAAATAATATAACAAATAATTTTTTGATATTCTGATATTATAAATAAAACTACTTTTGAATTAACATTTCTTTAGCTTCTAAAATAAGTAAAAAAAAGGTGCATCAAAGTACCTTTTCATGAAAGCTATACATATAAAAATGCCAGAGTATAAAAAGTAAATGAATATTTCTGCCTCGGGATGTATTTATGTGTGTTGTTAACTCTGTAATATTTCAACAGAGGACAGGTGATATTTGCTCAATTCATTAGTTTATATATAATATAATATCATTATTAGAAGCTTCACAATTCTACCTAAACTAAGCAGGTGGGCCATATTAACTTCTAAATTATATTGACGAAGACGATAAGAAAGAATAGGGAGCCACTGAAACAAAACTAATTTATTGAAGTAACATACGGTAATATACGTCAAAGATGTGGGAATGCACTTGGCATTTGTTTTGATACTTTTCATTCTACACGCATTCATTGTAACTTGTTAGTTATTGTGTCGACGATTTATTTTATAGTGTTTTCATCATCTTGTTCTAATTATAGGTGGCCAAGGTTGGTTAGTTATCGAGTCTGCCATAATAAACTTATCGAAGAAAGGCGGAACAGGTGGAGGCTCTTCTAGTGAGACCGGAGGAACCTCTCAAGCAGGAGGCGCTGGAGCAGGGGCTGTTGACGCATGGGAGCTCAGTGTTGCAGCTGCCAACACCGCCAAAGACAAGAGGACCAAAGATGCCAGGAATCTGTGCGCCAAGCAGGCTCTCTTCCAGGGGAAGAAGAAGGGTACTTCTTCACAAGGACCTTCCTCCTCTGCTAAGAAAGACGATAATTCAAATTCCAGCAACTCGTCTTCAAACACAGCTAATGTCATGGGTGAAGAAATATTATTATTATATGTTACATCAATCTGAGTAACTTTCTTAATCAGTCTGACTATACAGAAGGATATTTTCATATTAAAGTAATATAGAATTTTATTAGGGTTATTGTGTCTCCGCGGTAGCGTAGAGGTTAGCATGCGCACCTAGCAATCCGGGGAAAATGGGTTCGATTCCCACATCTGTCAGATTTTTTAAAATACAAAAATGTAAGACTAGATGCCCATTGGGTTAATCAATTGTCTGACAAACAATTCTTGTGAAAAATAATCTGTCAAGACGTCTTCACATTGCGGAGATCCACATATTCTACTTTCGGAGTGCATATCTCCATATTGTGTTGATCCATATGCTCCAATTTCGGAGCGAACATGGTATAATAAATATTATGTATACCATTCATCATAAATAAAAATGAACAATTGAACTACATCATCATTTTACTGATTTATTAACATTAAAAAATAATTATCTATTTATGATCTAAGCATTAGTAATGTCAAATTTTCGGTGGAATCTCCTGGTAATGATTTTGCTATTATTTCCACATTGACTGTGTGTTTTAATTGCTATGAATGTGTTTAACAAGGGCAATACCCTAGTCCGTGAGTTAGTGAAATAGTACGATGGTAAGAATGAAAGTTCATTTCACTACTCCATGTTATATTGTCCGGATTATCTCTTCAATGAATTGGTATAACTGACCCAAAGTCTTAGAGAACTTAATACACTATATCCGTTTAAATTATATCTACTTATTGACATTCACTGCGCACCTATTTCAAGAAATTGTTTGTTACAGATTCAATGACATTGAACAGTGTAAAAATTTGTGTCGATGGCTTGGACGGACCTGTACCCTTAAATACCAGTCTGGGTATACTCTGTGCCGCTACCACTCACCGATTTGGACCTAGTCTTAATATTACAATCAGTCCACCTTCTGGGGCTAGTAAGTTTCGCTTTCTTTAACCATATTTTTTATTATGCAATCATCAATAGCTATGAATACTTTTTCATAAAAAAATAGACAAAGAGTCTTGGTGTGAAAGAAACTCATACACTGCGTTTCCAAATATATAATATTTCAGCAATGGGGAGCCTAAAGTATAGAGTAATTAGATGGAAAGTATTTTGAACTGTCTTAAGATGGCATTCGTAGTACATATTGATTTCAATTCTAGGCGAGCAAGCAGATAGTCGGCAAGAGCCTTGGTCTTGCCCTTGGCGAGCTCAACCATCCCTCCTATCTGTATTTGCTGGAGCAGGAGGCCTCGCCCTGCTGGCACACCATTTGCCCCCTGTCTGCCCCGCACCCTCTCTGCCTCCGCAACCGGCTAAAGACTCTGGAAATGCTGACACAGAGTGGGTGAAACTCGATGACATATATGAGGTATATTGAAATGTATAATAATATACTATATACTTGACATCTGTCTTAACTAAAATATATTACTAACTGCAAACATACAACTGATATCCGGTTACTGGATAATTCCGTACCCTACAATTGTATCGCGTAGTATCAACTTAATTCAATCAGTCTGGAAAATTAGTGCACATTATTCATTTTGGGTACACATGACATATTTGCATCCTATAGGCAAGCTTCACCACTATACATACAATAAATTCAAAAACTAATAAATTGTCACTCAGTGACATAATTGGAAAATGCTCACAGCTTAACACCGAAGGTGGCAGGTTCAAATCCTATAGCTCCAAACCCAATACGATTGACTAATAATTAATCCTCGTAAAAAACAATCTGCCTAGGTAAGTTTTCATACTGCAAATTCATGTAATCCGCATTTGGAGCGCACGATAAAACATGGTTGTAAATATGGAACATTGCATTTCAAATATGCTGAATATTACTCCGTTATTTTCCATTTCTTTAAGTGTATGAAATTATGATCTGTGAATAAGTTCATTGATAAAACTTATCATTTTTTTTTTTTGTGTCAGGATGTGGGTGAAGCAAGCAGTAACAGCACAAGTGACGAAGCGAGCAACTCTGTCCCGACACACTCTCTGGTGGCTTTAGGTTTGCTGCTAAGGTTACCTGGATACGCCGAGGCTCTCTTGAAGGAAGGCCATCGAGCGGTTCATCTCCTTAGACTGCTACTGGGTGTCACCGACGACGGAGAAGGAAGTGAGTTATCATTCATAAGTTTTATACTTATTTTGAATAATCTGAAGTACTTCAATTAATCATGGAGATTAGGAATTTATTTCTTATAATATTCTCAGTAAACGGAGCCATCATTCTTTCAGACTTACACTTACCAAATTATATTTTATTTGTGTATTCATTTTACCTTAGGCTACGAAATGTCATTATTTTAGTACATGCAGATATTTATTAAATTATAAATCTATTGTAGTTTATAGGTAAACATAATGTAAAGTGAAATTCTGGTTGAAATATTTTATTCAGTCACTTGTTTGCAGCCGTAGTTTATCGGTTTCTTTCTTCTTTGATCTTACTATTGAGCATGAATATTAAAAAAAATGTCAAATGTAAGATTACTGTGCAGCATTCCATTTGGTATCTAGGATTTCAGGTTAATCTAGTGTTTTGACTAACATTTAATTATCAAAACATAAAACTAATGATCATAAGACTGTTTCTAAAAAATTCTCATTTATAAATTTCAGAGGACATAATGTCGGTCTGTGGACCTGGTTTAGGAACGTTATCTTTCCGAGTGCTGGGAGCCCTTCTGGAGAGTAGTCCACTGTCCACAGATGATGGTCTCTTGCTCCGTGGCACTCTCCTCAAGACAGGAACACTGAGGCTTTTACTAGTATGCCTAGCAGTCTTCACTCACCAACAGCCAGAATCGCCACCATCCGAGGTGATCATCTCAGCATAGTTTTAAATCATATTTTTCCAATCAGTCAATAAACTAAATGATTAATTCTAAATCTTGATAATTCTTTATCATGATCCTATATTTCCGGTCTTTTCATATATTTTTTACCTTGTTTTTAAGGATTATTGATTATTCATAAATATTTTATTCTTCATAGGCAAATAACAGCAATGGAAACTCTTCAAAAACAAAAGCTGAAGAGAAAAGTAAATTATATTGGGCCAAAGGCACTGGATTTGGAACGGGATCCACACAACAATCGTGGAATGTGGAACAATCACTTATGAGACAGAAAACTGAAGAGGAACATGTCACAGTCTTACTACAGGTATGTGTCTTGAATTATGCTATGCATTACTCAGTTACCACAATGTTAATGAAAATAAGGATTGTCGGTTATGTATTTAATTTTCTTCACCAAGAAATATTTTTCTTTCAAGTACATGTTGCAGAAATTTTCATATTTACCAAGCCATGAACATTTTATTTTATGTCACATCTGCTAATTATTTTTTTCACTTCTATATTGATTTGAAAAAAAGATTTTTACAAAATACTATGACTTAAACTAAACCTCACACTGTTGTATCTAATCAATTTAATTATTGAATTTTTCATTTATTTAACACAGTCAGACATAGCTGTCATCCATTATCATCGGGTGATTTTGAACAGTAAAATATATGCATATTCTTCATGAAAACATATAGTCTATATCAATATTTATTTCAATTATAGGTTATAGCTTCATATATTCAACCCGGAGAGAGGTGGGGCTCAGGGGAGAGACGGCAATCAGGTGATGGAGAGGCTGATGGAGGTGAGACCTCATCATCCTGTTGTTCAAGCAGTACTCAGCAGCCATGCTTACCACCTGACTTCACTGACATGCTGCACCGAAGTGCATTACTCCCAGCCATATCTTCATATCTCAGAAATGATTCAGGTAATGTTTATTATTTAAATAATTACTTAGAAGTTACGAAGTTTCATGAATGGAAAGTCTCCTATACTATTTAATAATTTGTTTGTCATAACTAATATCATATTCAATCATGTTATCATTTTTTCAGTATTGGACATGTCTCGCCACATTCCCCTGTATCTGGCAGTGATGAGAGTGGTCCGAGCCGTAATGACCACTGGTGGATTGTGCTCAAGCGCTCCTCACGCCGCCTCCTTCCCTCCTTCCCTTGCAGTCATCCCGCCACTTCTGCATCAAATGAGCAGGACTGTTGACACTTACGCCACTAAACTCAAGTTAGTACTTACTAATAACATGACCCCTACATAATATAATATACATTAAACCAAACTTCTCACAATGTTTTATTCAGATTATTGCTGTAAGTAGGCACCGCTACCTCCAAATTACTTTATATTATATATAGGTAAAACAAATTTAAATTTTTAAAAATTAAAAAAAAATGTAAATAAAATTTAAATTATTTTGCTATTCTGCTACACAACAGAATCTCCGGATATTGAGGAGTATAATTTAAAACATCTGTCTATCTAAAGTAATCCGTTAATACAGCAAAAAATGCCCACTTTTGATCATGTACTCCATGTGACATTCGCACGCAATGTGGAAGCAATCAAATGAAAATTTTATTATTAAATTATCAAAAACTTTTTAAAAATATTTATACAGGTAAAATATCATGAATGTTCGTCATCATTACTCAACAAGGAAAAGTTGAATTGAATTGCAACCTTGCATTACACATTCTGATCTTCACTCACTCCAATTTTTTTTCATGAACATCCTTATGCTTAGGTAGTAAGTATAAGTAAACAACATTAAAAGATTTATATATTTGAGAAAAATAGTCTATCATGACTTCCAATTTGCCGTCCGTCGTGGGGATCGATTATAGCTATTTCAATTAGTCAGAGGATCAATTCGAATAGAAGTGCCAAATAACATGTTACAAACATCATAAAACACTGTCGAAATTTTGATTTTCATGTTTCAGAATGAATAAGAAGACAATTTATGGAAAGACAACTTACAGCCATAGATTTGGAATGTCGAATGCAGATGGTGGTGAAGATGATGAAGGCCTTGCTCTTCTTATTCCTGATATTCAAGTAACCTCATTTTATATTTTCTTATCATTGGTAAGATTATGTCTTACTCAATAAAAAAATATTAATGTCAAAGCATTTCAAAACATAACATTATACTTTAACTGTTGACCAGTGTTTCATTATATTACTAAACAATCTTACAGGCGACATCAGCACTTGTCCAAAGTAGGCTTGGTTTGGGAGAAGACGGAGCCGGATTAGGATTATTGGGCACAGGCGGAACACTCTCCGGAATGCCTAGAACACTTTCTGCAGCCACTAGAGAAGCTAGATACCTCGAAGTTATGCGCCGGCTACAATTTGGTATTTGTTTGATTATATTACCACCTTTATTAACCGATGTGAAGATTCACACATATCAGTTACTTCCTAAATATTTACTTTCATACACATATTAATCAATTGTCACGTTTATCATAAAAATGAAGCAGGTAATTAATAATTAGAATTTCAGTTTAATTCAGAAAAAATAATATTTTCACACTGTGTGCTATTATTAAAACAAATTATGAAGTGGTTTTTTAAATCATTGTGATTTGAATTAAAGTAGCGTAGAATCTTACTGAAGTATTCAGATAAATCTGAGCCTCTGGTCGGCTAAATTACTTTTTCATTTATTATTACAGAGACATTTGAAATGATAGCAGAGTGTCCGGACAATGGGTATAAGTTTAATGTGGCATACCACTTTGAATCCACGGTTCGCGCGGCAGGTGAGAGATGTCACCCAGCTCGCATGAAACGGCTGGCTCAGGAGGCTGTCACCCTCTCTACCTCCCTACCCCTCTCATATAGTAGCTCTGTCTTCGTAAGGACAGATCAGGACAGGCTTGATGTTATGAAGGTCATTTTAACATTACATTGCTCATATTACTTCATTATTTATTTTTCATGTTAATGAAAATTCAATCTTAGAACTTTTCTGAGATACATATTTTATGCATAACCAGTCTATATCTCTGATCCAGCCCAATACTATATTCACTATGTAGGCTACATGATAAACTTAAGTTTTGATTTATGAACGAGTTTTTAAACCATTAAGAATATAAGCTCTGCACAAAAATATGACAAATACAACTTATCATTAATGCTTTCACTGTGGCTGATATATGATAACCAAACTAATGAAGTATGTGCTGCGTGGGTATCTATAATTGCCAATTATTAAATTTCATATTCTCAACTAAACAAGAGTAATTCAAATGTTGAAATATATTTTGAATGTTCAAATTTTTATATTATAGGTACTCATAACGGGACCCTCGGACACACCATACGCCAATGGTTGTTTTGAATTAGATGTTTACTTTCCCGTTGATTACCCAAACACTCCCATGCTGATCAACTTAGAAACTACAGGCCGCCATTCGGTACGCTTCAATCCTAATTTGTACCTAGATGGCAAAGTGTGTCTCTCGGTTTTGAATACCTGGCACGGAAGACCCGAAGAGCAGTGGAATGCGCAGACTTCGAGTTTCCTACAGGTATAGTATTCTTTAAGAAATATCGAGCAAAACAACCGTTTAACATAAAATTTGTGTCTTGTGTAGGGTGTTCAGATTATTTTATCCTTAACATGAAATTCAGTATTTATATAAACGGCAACATTATTATATTCCAACTCACTGTGAAATGATTTTGCTCAACTTAAAAACTTTTCAGATTCAAAATCAGAGTCTGATAATAGTTCATCATGTAAAAAGAAAAGTTATTTAGATTCTAATTTAATTTCTAGTTCTAGATTCTAGTTAATTTTTAAATTTTGTTGTGGTCTCTTTGAACTCACTTACAATGACAGTACATGCCAAACTTCTTTTTTTTTCTACACTACTGCAGGTCAAACACCGCTATAACGAAACTCGTGGGACCCCTTCCAATGTTTTGTTATACTGAATATAGGAACAATACTATTACATATTGTATAAAAGTTTTTTTCAGGCCTGTGAAAAATATATATACTGGAAATTTTGTTACTTCGGTATTTGTTATATTTATTTGACCTGTATATGCAAGACAAGTTTCATCCATGGATTCATTATCATCAACTGTCATAACATCCTTAAATACTTTGATCTACCATTTGAAATTTCATAATTTATTAATTATCAACTAGGTCCATCACTGGTGATATTATTCCTACTAGAATTTTTGCAAGAATTAGTTATTAACAAATATCCTTTCGAATATTTCATGCAACAAAATTAGTTAGATAACATAAAACTTATGGTCCACTGATCAGAAAACGGTACTGTAAGCCCCAATCCACAGATAAATCAATAATGTGTTAATAGTTGTTTTATTATTTTAGGTGCTAGTATCAATCCAGAGTCTAATCTTAGTACCAGAGCCATACTTCAATGAGCCAGGCTTTGAACGCAGCCGTGGTACGCCTGGAGGCACTCACCATAGCTTGGAATATAACTCAAATATTTACCAGGCCTGCGTGCGCTGGGCCATGCTTGAACAGCTGCGCAATCCCACATCATGCTTTCAACAGGTAAATGAACTATCACAATATGAATAGACTGTAAATTAATCTTCACCTTGGAAATAGAAATTTTATATTATATAAATATATTTAAAACTTGAGTTAGCCACAGGCAATCAGGGTTTGTTGAAATCCCCATTGTAATTCATATTAACTTTACAACCCAAGATACATAAAAAAACCATATGAAGATTAATCCGTCTAATAATGCAGTCTACAACAATTAACACATTCACTGATGCAGGTGTACACTGTATACATTTCATCATGTTATCAGATATGTTTTATATCTTTGAGTGTCGATAAATTAATAATTTTAAATGCAAGCAAATTTTTTAGCAAATGAAATCCTTTACAGTGAATGTGTTAAATGCAGGATTTTATAAATAATATATCACTTCATTTTTGAAAACACCTTCAAAATGAAAATATTCCTTTATTAAGTCTTGTATTGACTGTGTTCTTAAATTTAATGAACATTAATTTGAATCTATCCATGTGCGATAGTGTTATTGTATAAGTTTCACATACATTAATTTTTTTCAGGTGATCCGCACACACTTTTGGTTAAAGCGAGATGAAATATGTTCAGTCATAGAAAGCTGGATAGCTGAATTGGAAATGCAATCCGGAGATAAACGAACACAAAGAAATATTTGTTTAAATACAATATCATTAAAGGTAAGTTCTACGTGTATTGATATTTTAAGTTATCAAATTTGAAACACATCTCATCTTTGAAAAACATTTCTGTGACGTGAAATGAATTTTTATCCGTATTGGCCTCCACAGACAAAATTTTGAATATATGACCATACAATAAGTGAAGCCAAATAAAATCTTTTTTAGAAAACCAGATGCTTCAGCGCAGGCTTTTTAAAAAATTGGTGCTTCGAATTTCATTCCATCAGCAATGATATATCATAGATACCCAACGAGTTAAACTATTGGCTGACAACTGATATTTTAAAAAAATAAAAAAGTATTCCATTTAAGGATTTCGAATAGTATATATAATATATAATATATAGAAAAAAAATGAAAACATTTTATGAATCTATTCATTTGAGCTGCAACAAGTGTTTTCAATCGCCGCCAGGTCACTCTTGGCAGCATTCACTAATTTCAATGTTACTTTGGTTCCAGCGTCATTATAACAGTCTACGTGAAGAACTAGCCAAGTTGACAGTGCCTCCGGGCTTGGAAGACTTAGCGACACCCTTCAGTGCTGCCAGGGATTCCCCCGTTTCACCGGCCGTCCTCTTGGCGGACCAACACGCCCTTCACATGGAGCAGGACATGGAGAAGTTGGTGTCCGAGATGTGCGAGTGATCCCTCAATGGGCCTCAATTGTTTTTATACAAAATGACAGACAAGACGGAATGCATTTATTTCGCGTTGTTATGGATCGATTATTTCATTTCCTTCACATGTTTAAATGTCGACGAGCACGGCCGGAGCTTTGTTTGTGAATTTGTAGAAAAGGCCGCCGAGACACGGCAGGTTTCGCGAGCGGCTGTCTCTTTCGTTTTCCTTTTTTCTTTCTCTTGTCAAGTTGTTGCAGTGTGATATTTTGTAAAGTTTAATTTTTTTTATACTTAATTGTTATTTATCACATTTATTATTATTAATTTAATAAAATATATGTAAAATTTACAGTAAATAATCTACAATAGTCTCGGGTCATTCAAACCCAGCAAAAGCGCAGAACTTTAAGCAAAAATATTTTGCGCACCTAGGAATGCCTCATTCCGAATGAACTGTAATAAATTGCAATTCATTTGAAAGCAGATGCATTCGATGATAGGTCGCATGGTACATACTCACCTTGCTTTCCTTCTTTTTGTCGTTTCTGCGCATTGTATCTATTTCAATATTATGTAATTAATACGTATCCAATATTGTAAATCAATAAATTATTGTAATGGAATGCGATCACCCGGGTGCGAAATCGGATTTTGCCCTCAGCTCAATCTGTCGAGTGGGAGGCGAAACCGTCAACAAGAGAAATCACCCGGAGTGTTCGGGTCGGATGATTGTAAATAAAATTGTAATGAAAATAAGTCATCGTTTTATTGTAATCAGTTTCCACTTATTTATTACGGTTTATCACTTTATTGCGTTAACAAAATCTTATTTCGTTTGTACTATTCATAGATAACTACAAAATTTAAAAAAGCCACTTTCAGTATATAAACAAGAGGACGCACGTCGGACGTCTGAAACGATTCACATAGACTATCTAAAAAAATATATGCAGGCCAGCTGGGCGACTCCCATCCCTCGGAGAGAACCGCAGCCGGACTGCGAAAAAAGATTAACGAGAGTCTCACAGATCGTTCTCATCGAATCGATAACAAACCGACCGATGGACAAACACCACACTGCGAACCACGTCTTCTGACGTTTGGCCCGCTTCGGAACGTAACATTACTCAACGATTAAAAAATAAAAACAAATCACGGAAGAGGGAGCCCCGGGTGTCACTCGGGCGGGTCAGCCCTCTCGAAAACGTCAGAGGCATCGAGAGAGCGTGGGGGAGGAGGCGGCGTTGGTAGGCCAGGGCGTGCCCATGTGTATACGCCCCCGTCCTGGCAAGCTGTCACAAGACAGTCCCGTCGAAACAGAAGTGCTGTTAATCGCTCATGAGCCACTTTCTTACACACTAGCGGCTCCAGTACAGGGCAATCATCAAAACGGGGGCAGGCTGACGTCCCGATGAGGCGAAGTGGGTCGCCAGCCGTCCGACTGGTTGCTACCCCTACCATTCCGCCTGTGGCTCCGCTCACCCCCGCTAACGTGCTCTTCACGCGCAGCGCTACTGAGTTGGAGATAGAATTGTTTTTGCTTTCGCTCGAATTGGAATTTCCTTTGGACGCTAAACTGAAATTTCTGCGGTGAGAATTCTCTTTACGATCTCCAAAAGGAAAACCAGCTAAACGAGAAGCAACCGAAGCCGGAGGTGGAGTCTCAGCAGGAGGGCTTCGGCCGCCAGCAGCAACATCAGCCACAACTCCGTCTGCTACGACTGCTACAGCTCTGCCTGCACTCTTCTCGGCATCCGGCCGGAGATCATTAGGTTTAGATCCAATTTTGTTGTTTTTAGAACACTTCACAGGGGGCCTCCCGAGGGCACCGTTGGGGGAAGATGCCCCAGGGTCAGGCGGAAGATGAGCGGAGGCGCGGCCTTTGGGTGGTGGCCGCAGTGCATCTTCAGTGATATCCCAAAGGCAAAGTTGTGTATCTTGTGACACACTGCCGAGCCGATAGCATACTCCGCCGGCAGGGGGCTCGGGCTCTCCATCAGGGCGTGGCTCCCTCTCAGAGGGAATGCGGGCGTAAGGGTCAAATGCTACTACTGACACCCACGACCGATGACCCTGACCCCGAGCAGCTACTCGGCTCTCATCTAGCGACCATACTGTAACAAGATCGTCCTCACCGCCTGCCACGGCATATCGTCCGTCAGGTGACCAACAGACACAAAGGAATCCGCCAAAATATGAGCGGGCACGCCCCACCAGCTCCATCGTGTCGTAACGGAAGACGCGGAGGAAGCCGTCTTGGGAGGCCACAGCCAGATGTGCGCCACATGGTGAGAAAGCAAATTCATTTATGCAGCAACCTTCAGCCCCGACTACCCAGCGGTACAGTGGGTTGCGGGTGGACTTGGTCTTGCAGGTGTGCACGGCGAACCCATCACCCTGCTTAAACGGTTGGTAATGGGGTGCGGCTGCCCCACAGCCCAGCTCCTCATTATAGACATATAGCTGCCCCGATGCGTGCGCTGCTAGGAACAAGTTGCTCGAACCAGGCGCCCATCTGATACACGTGACTCGGCTCTTATCTATCAACCTCTGAAAATGGCAATATATTCATGAAAATATCTATACTAAAAATCATTTGAAACAGCTGCTTTGGCAAGGAGTAAGTATTGATAAGATATAAATTCACAAAATTAAACATATAATTCTATTCAAATTTAAGCTATATGAGATAGTGATGCACGTCTGGTCATTAGCTGTGTAATTTGCAATGATTATACATTAATATTATATAAACATTCAATTTATGCGACCGATACAACATTTAGAAACACATGCTTATCTCAGTAGTAAACCTGAAATCAAATAATTTGACACTTCCCAATTTTCCTTTTATATTTATTATTTGTAACAGTTAATACTTTAAGACCTTTCCAATATATTATATAGTATACAGCCTGACTACATTGAATGTTACAAATTGCAATCTACATAGAATTCTTTACGAAATCCAAATAGTTTTGAGCTAAGAACCAAGTCATCGTCAATGAAACAATCGTCAAAAACATGATTTGTTCAGTAGGCGCTAAAAACTGATTTTTGAGAATTACAGATTCCCTGTAGATATGGAATATATGAGAGGTATTTCATAATTACCACATAGTAGATGCAAAGAAATATTTTTAGTTGAAAAACAGTATTTTCTAACACAGGAGCTTTCTATAATCAGTAGAATAGTAACTATGCAATATCACAGTTAACACATTTTTGTAAAATGAACCATGTGAAAAGTATTTGCCTGTTGACAATGATATATTCATGCAAATTGTAACTTTTTGCAAGAAACAAAATGTCAATTTTTCATATATGTGAGCAAATTAATAATGACTTTGTTCCCGGAGGTAAGAGAGGGTGTATATTTCAACAAAAAAGATCACACCTTACAATTGATTAGGTTGATATAAGAAAGTTATAATTATATTTAATCTAACCATAATAACTGACAAAAAAATTGACTACTCACTTCCTCGTTATATAGTTTGCTAACTTCTTTTTTAATTGGGTCTAATATTTGTATTTGTCCAGTGGAAAATCCTATTAATAATGATACACTCTCGGGTGTGGTCGTCACAGTATTGAAGTCATGACATGTTGGATTTGTGCCCTTGTATATTTTTTTATCAACTGGTTTTGTAAGATCAGCAGCCTGCAATTTAAAGTAGATTGTACACATGCATCAATTTCTTAGTGAACACAGAATGAAAATCCCGCTATTGGAAAAAGAGTGAATATTATCAAGGGTCAAAATCTAGATCCTGCATATGTTACGAGTAAATATGAACTCCCACTACTGCATTTTTAATGACTTCCTTTTATATTTGTTTTATTTTACATGTTGAAAATATTACAAACTATTAGTTTGAAACATTCACAACACGAAATGTAATAACAATAAGAGTTATTTTAAAACATATAAAGAGAGAATTGAAAAATAACACAGGTAAGAGATCTACCAAGCAAGTTAGACAAATCCTATTCCAAAAATGTAAGCAACCATCTAAACTTACTTATTTACTAAACTAAACCAATAGGGTTGTTGCATTCTATTTGAAAAAATAGTATTCATGAATATTTGTTTAGTCATAAAATTTATGAAAAAGGTCATGAATCTTTTTTTTTAATATTTTTTCCACCATTTATCTAGTTAAGGAAGAGCCTGATGTGCATAGAAATAAACCGTGTTGATTTCTGAGTGAAAGAATACTCTATGACACTGAAATAATTTTTATGAACAATAATCACAAAACTAGCTGCATTCAAATCATTTAAAAAATGTAAAATTTAATACAGCTTTATTAATCAACCCCTAAAACCCTGCATTCATATCTTTTTTCACTAAGCCATGGTGGAATGACAAAACTGTTGTGCAAGCTATTGAAAGAACATGTTAAATTGTTAATTATTTTAATATGTTGAAATACTAATTCATTAGTATTCAAAAATGTTACTTGGCTGACTGCTATGTGATTTGGTTGGATACAAATGATTCTAATTTCTAATGGCTATTTATTTAGACAGCAACATATACCCACATTAAAAAAGACACATGCTTGCTTATTGATTAAATATTAGTTGCATTTTTCGTAAAAAAAATCCAAGAACTACGATAATAAAAGATTGTGGAAGTTGTGTAAGAGCAATTCGGATATACTTTTAAATTAATCCAACACCGGAACCGTTTTATTTACAAAACAGCGCAATGATAATAAATTGATAAATTAGTTATGTCAACTTAATGACATGTCGGAAAGGACGTTATCAGCAGGTACTTGAATGACGTGCATGTACATCAACTCACGTTGGACTATTTGTTTTGGACATTAAATTCATATAAAAAGTAAATAAATCGAAATTGTGTAAACAGGGTTACAGGTTATGTTGATTGAATGAAATATCGTTACCTTCTTTACGCCTTTATAGACGTAAACATAGAGTTCCTTTCCGTAATTGAAGCAAATTCTGTCATCAGTGACAGCAGTGTCGGCATTGGGGGAACTGGGCGGTAACGTGACCAGGGAGACGCGAACCTGCGAGGAACCTTGCGTGTTGGTATATCCGACCCTATTAGGACGAGAGTATTCCGAGAGCGTCATCAGCCTGTATGTGCCTTCTCTAGTGATGAACTGTGTTTTCAAATCGTCTTTCCCACCGGAATCCGCTTGCACTGCCATTTTCTCTTACAAAATATCGCTTTCCTGTAGAAATTCATGGGAGTGACGCACACTGCACAACTTTACTTAAAACTTATGGAACCCTAAAACGAATGCTGCGTCGCACGGGCGCCCAGAACCTTCAACATTTCGAACATATTCAATTCAATTTATATGACATGAAGACAGCTCCGGAATATTGGGGTGACAGCCTGCGCTGTGCATGCCGTAGTGATGATCAATGCATTACGTACAGTTACTTTCAATCTCGTTACCCGAAAAATAAATATCAGTAAAACGAGGCGACTATAAACCACAATCGTTATTTTAAAAAACCTTTTCACATCATAAAAATATGAAAGGAAAACTTTTGAAATTAATTTATTTAATGATTATGATTTACTTAAATAAACTAGAACTAAGCTTACCTTATATTTTTTAATTAATTGAGAAATATTTTTATTTATTTACAGTCGATTTAATAATTAGCAAAACCACAAAACGAAACCATATTATTAATTATTAGCATTAAAGTCATTTATATTATTGTAATATTATTAGATGGGATTATTATTAAGCTCCACAACCACTGAAGTGCACATATTCACAACTCCCAATGGTGGCTCACGTATAGGCACTGTGGAACTACAGCACCCCCTATGTCAAGGTGATATTATCGATAACATTTAATATAATGAGTCCTTTTTCTTTATACCTGTACACTTTATAATCCTTAAGCTTAATGTCAGTATCCATCCTACAATTTATGAAAAAGATACAAAAATCATTGTATGGAACTGTGCGGTTCACAATTCCAGTGGTGTGGTGTTTGATTGTTGTGCGCATGCGCACATAGGAACCTGCATGTGAGGCAGCGAGGGAGAAAGAGGACTGTCGTTACCGCATTGCCAACTGTGGCATGCTGGTAGAGGGTAGTTTTTTTTACTCAGTATGTTGTCCTTATAAACCATGTACCCATATGCCTGAACGTGATAAAGTGTAGAATTAGATTATTATCCTGCTTCCAGCTTTTCTATTTGGTTCTTTTAGGATTTTATCAAGTTTTTGAATAAATTTTCTTTTTATAGATGTTTGTTTCCTCCAATACAATTTTAAAACAAAGGCTAAAAAATTTCTGGACGAGCACCCCCACTAATTTTAGCTACAAAAAAAGGAATATTTTGAACCAGTATCCTTTGTGCGAAAGAATCATAGCATCTCTTTCAATGATTATTTTTGTTTTGAATATTTTCGAAAATGATTTTGTCTACTGGTTTACATGTTATATGGTTCATCTATACAAAAAGTACTTCTTATAATAGAAGATTAATGTTCACCTTTGAATTTGGCATAGTGGAATACATTTGCTTTGGTACTACACCCCTCAATTATCCAATTTTACCCAATACTAAATAAATTGAAATCTGTTGATTCAAATGAAGATTTCAGTTGAAACAATCCACATAAAACTCTCATGTGGATTGATTTCTTTTGGCATATTCAGGCTGTGGATACATACATGGGTAGTCCAAAGATGCTACAAGTTAAATCTCTGTACGAATATCGCAGGAAGGAAATTTCCAGTATATTGTACAGTATTGTCCTGAACAAACCCTCAAACAATATGTAATGTTTTTCCTATTTCAGTATAATGAAACAAAAAGGGTGGTCCCACATATTTAGTTATAACGGGATTCCATCTGTATAATACTAATAAAAGTCGGAAATTATTTTTCATGAATTAGTCAAAAGGACTAATTATATAATGTATCTATATTATCGTATTCACACTTGTAATAAAGTTTAAATGATAATGGATAATACTGCATGGATTACCCTACCTGGAACACCATAAATTGTGAAGATTCTGAGCTAAAAACCGCATAAATTGCGCGAAGAAAATATTTAAAATAGTAAAACATAAAAATAAGGATACTCAATTCTAAAGACAACAAATATTTTTTATTTCTTGTAGTTATAAATATATAATATCTAATTTACAATGTAATATAACAATAGTCTTACTATGTTTCTACTCAATTATTAAAATCCTGGATTCCATTTTGATTCACGCTTAACTTCCACCATTTCATAACAAACAACAGTATCACCAGGGAGGAGATCTAGTGAAGTATTTGAAAATTTAAGACCGCATTCAACTCCATTTTTGATAGTATCCACTTCGGTTTTCAGATGTTTCATAGAACTGAGACTTCCTAGAAACAAAATTTTTGTTCATATTATATAAAAGGGGTATATCAGAATGTTCTACATTAAAGAGGTTACAAATTCATGTATAACATAGAACTTAATGTTGAAATTCAGGTTGTAACTTTGTAAGACATAATCTTGAAATTTATATCTTACATGTTTTTAAAACAGAAATATGTTCTAGTTTTAAATATCAGCAGTTGTGACAATGTCACGAAATTAGCAGCGACTCATCTTCTTGGAATCAAAAATACACATAATGGCAAAATAAGTAAGTCATCCATGGTATTTTAGTTTGCCCAAAACATTTACACAGTATGTTCACAATATATGATTTCATGTATTTCTGTGCATAAATAATATCATTTATTTCATGGCACTCTGGCATCAGGTCCCATGCTAGTGCAGAAATTTGCGTTCTCAGTTAACACCCGGTCTCGGATTAACGCGGGTTTGGGCGTTGCTCAACTAATTGTCATCTGTCAGCATAACACTTATTATTTAGGCATTTATTTTTGGTTACACAATTGAGAAGGGTTCGATTCATGGCTACGATTTTTTTGTGTTGATATCTTCATATATTAAAAGCTTAAAATTTAAACTAATTAACTTATTAATGCATACACATGAAAAATTATTTTTCTTGCATGTTTTAATATCTCGAAAATCTCTGTCATACATGGCAAGATCATATACGTCGCGACTGGCCGTTAAAGAGTTAAAGTCCACAAATTCTTTAATTTTCAAATAACCAGTAATTCTCAAGATTATTTATTATCAGCTACAGTGCATAATATAGACGTGAACACGAACGAAACTTACAAAGCCTAGAAATTTCTTGGATGCAGTACACATAATCTAAATGAGATTCGTAATTTATTGAAATTACTATACTTGTTTTATTATTTTATGTTTTGTGATACAAATTACTATACTAAACATGTTTGTTGACTTTTGGATTATGAGTTTCAAATTTTTAATTTCACACAAATCTGAATGGTTCACTTTGTTTCTTGTTCCATACTCACTTTTAAAAACAGTGTTTTTTAATTTTTATATAGGAAGCTTAAAGCTTTTGTACACTTTTTGTTTCAAAAAAATATCTCAAATGAATAAAATGATATGATTTTTTTAATTCCCACGCCAATTATTAGCTAGAAATGTACAGTTTTACGTGTAAAATTTTCACGAAATCCACAGTTTGAAATCACATATATATTCGAACATGTAAAAATCCCAGTATTATTTGATGGGTCTTAGATGTAATTTCACACAAGAAAAATGGAAAAATCGATAAAGAGATTTATGCTAAACATGTTTCTGATAAATAAAATATTAATAAATAATCATACCTTCATAAATGGTTGTGCGGTCCCTTACAATTCGATATCGAGACTTTTTTTTCAACATTCCAGAAACACATCGGCAGCCTGCTACCAATACTTTTTTCTTTCCTTCTGTTATAATGAAATTTTGCTGCAATGTAGCCTCACCTTGAAATATTAATAGTAGAAAAAAAAAACTTAATTTATTCAAGAAGAATATAAATTTCAAAATATATTAACAATTAAAAGGGGTACATTACCTACAACTCCCTCTTCTTCAATGACAGGAATTCGAAGGTTTATTTCACTTTTAATATCGTCAACCATTTTGTATATTACATTATGATTTCTGATCGTGACCTTCTTATCTTTTAAAAATGTGTCCAGCTGTTTGGGTACCTCCACATTAAATGTATATAAAATGGCGTCAAATGTCTCAGCCATTTCTATGTCAGTTTCAGTAACGTTGCCAATGCCAAAATGAACTATGTCCAGCTTACATATGTCATGTTCATCATATGTATCTAAAACATCTAAAATGGCTTCCACTGACCCATCGACATCACCTGTTACACATAAAACAATATTAGTATGCGCAGATCAATGAAAAAACAAGAAATTGAAATTTAAAATAATATTCAACAAGTTAGAATCAATGAACAAAATAAAATAAGGAGTTTAAAATAATAGTCAATGACTTATTAAAATGTAAACCGTGTAAAAAATGGCCGTATATGGATTATACTTTTTCTCATATTTTTCCCGAGAATCTTCTGAGAAACAGGAATTGGAAAAACACGGGAGTGTTCCCGCCAGAGTTGATATCCATCTGCCCTATATGAATTGCTTTCAAGTGAAAATGGAAAAAATGGTATTTAAATATGAACTCAGGTATTATTAACTAAAATTCATAAGCATAAATTTTTGTTGTGTTTGATATAAATGTCACTGTGTGGCACACCTTTAACAACGACACTCAAGGTAGGTTCATTGGACTCGGTATATAATTTGGGACGTGGTCCAACACGACGAACTTTGTATCGGCCCATTAAGCGTTTCTTTTCCAATGCCTCTTTATAAACTGCTTGATGCTCTACGTTTTTAGCTGTAATTGCTACCATATCGGATTGCTGTTTTTTTTCCATTTCAGCATTTTCTCGCCATCGCATTACTTCATTAGCACGTTTCTGTAAAACAAAAATAAAGTTATTTATTGATAGGAAGGACTAGTACTGAAAAATGATTCTAGAATCAAAACCAATTAAAACCTCAACTTATTTATACTTTCAAAAATTTACTTTTACATATGTTTTGATTTTTTCTACAACTATTGAACTAAAATCCTTGTGTAATTCAAAGCAAATAATAAGAAATTAATATTTTTGACTGATCATCCATACAAATATAATTAAAATTGAAGTCACAAAATACCCATTATCTCAAA
>JAGVSQ010004128.1:0-20052 GCA_022683975.1 Rhyacophila evoluta
ATTGATTTTAAATTGTAAATTATTTAAAACTGGTAAACTTCCATGTGTGAAATCTATGATATGTGTGTGTGTGTTTTTTTTTGTCGTTGAAGCTTAGAGACATGTAAACATGATTCTTTTCCATATCATTTTAAATGTAGCCTTAAAAATGCGTATTCAAATTTTAATATTATACAGCCATGTCTGATACTAAAGTATCGGTGGCTGGATTCAGTAAGAAATGATCTGCAAGATCTGGTAGAAAGTAGAAAAAAATAAAAAAAAATTGTACTTGACGATCTTAGGTAACATAATTATAAGCTTTACATCCGTTCTATGTATTAGGTTTGTAATTAATACGTTGAAATTTTCAATCAAAATCTCTAGTATAAGTGCATATGGGAGATTATGAGTTTTGATACTCATTTTTCTTCATTGACCCTATTTGTCTTGATAGATTGTTTTATGAAGTCACCGGTCAATCGCTTAACCCATTTTTGTCAAGATCACTTTCACATAAATAACAAAATACATTACAGAATTTGAATCCGCTAATTCGGATACAACTTCACCGGAGCGCATATTTCAACTATGCATTTGCTATTCGAGGAAAAAAACATCATCTAACGACTTTTTATTTTAAATAAAATTGAATCAAAATTTTTTTTTTCGATAAAAATAATATTGTCTACTGATAAATATTCTTTTGTCTCTATAGGTTTCCTACTAAAATTAATACTATTATAATTAAAATTAAAAAAAGGTTCATTTTTTATTCAGATAGTGACTTGTGTCTGTATGGCACTGAACTCAAGTTATTTTATGTATTATATGCATGTAAACTTACACAGAGAAAAGTGCCAAAAGTACGAAGGGGTACTTTTTCAAAACTATTCATCAAATGTGTTAATTTTGTTTTTTCGTGTGTTTTCCTCTTAGTATTTTTTTCTCTAAGTTCAACGAAAGATTTTTTAAATGTTTAAATAAAAGTATTTGTATGTATCAATCATATAAGATCACTATTTTTTACACAATACTTATTTTTATATTTGCTAATCAATATATTTGCTAAGGTATCGTTGAGATTAGCGTACACGACTAGCAATCCAGGGAATGCGGGTTCGATTCTTACATCTATTTGATTTTTACTAATCTAAATTGCAGGACTGGGTTGAGCAATTTTCTGACAAAAAAATCTCGTTAAATAATCTGCCAAGACGTCTTCATATAGTATATATCTTCACACTATGTAGATCCATATGCTCCGCATTGGCAACGAACATGGTATTAAAATCAATAAAATTAGAATTAACTATTTTTATATTATACTCTGATTTTCTTACATCAATTTTTATAAACTTCACATAATCGTTATGCGTGACTGATTTTATTAACAGATTTGTTTATAAATTGTGTAATTAAAAAAATATGTGTCATGCTCACCCATATGTATTGTCACACTAATCTAATAGAACGATAACATAATATACTATAATCTTTTTACGATGTTCGCTTCTAAAATGGAGCATACGGATCTCCACAATATGATGACAGATTATTTTTTACGAGAACCGATTCTATAACAATTGCTCAACGTAATGGAAATCCAGTCCTGTATTTTAGCAGATTAATAAATTTTTGCAAATGTCGGAATCGAACCCATATTTCCTGAATGTCATGTGCGCACACTAGCTTTTTGCGAGATCGGGGAGGCCATTTAACAATGTTTTAGTTCATTACATAAATTTAAGCAAGACATTTTTTTACTATCATCAATCAAGATAACTGTTTAATTTTTATAAAATTTTAATTACTTATGGTTAGTTTTCATTAATCACAAAAATCTTCATTCTTTTCAGTTAGTACATTATTCGATACGCAATGTTGATAACAAAGATGCGTTTTTTTAATGTAAATCAAAATTTATGCGGGAATAGCATTATAAATTAGTCAACTTAGAATGAGTTATCTCAGTACATACAATTTTATATATTTAAGTAGTACACCCAAGAGTTTAAAAATTAAGTTTCTTTTACTTATATTAAATTTTTCAAATATATGTATAATTTGTTTTAAGACTACCCGCCCGCTTTACGTGTGAGAAATTCGTTCTTGTAGTAGTACTAAGGGGTTAAGCACCCACACAAATGCACGCGTTCTAAGCGCTCTGAGAAATTCGATGGAGACCGCGGCCGACCAATGGTAAGCGAAAGAATCGGAGGCGGAAAGAAACAGAAAGAGAGGGCCGGAGAAAGAAAGAATGAAAGAAGAGGAAAGGGTATATAGCCGCGACGAGAGATTCACCTCTCTTGCCAACGAGCTTTCGTTTCCACGCAAGCTTGTAATCCTAAATTTGTTTTCTTACTTATACTCTTAGCTTCTCTCGCGCGGGTAAACGTTCGAGATAGAAAAAAGTATAAGCTTTTTGTGTAGCTTTTTGGACGCAACGTAAAGGCTGTATTCGTAAAATGAGAAAACTCGCGGCGTTCTGTGCACGGTCCTTCAGGAAATATTAAGTATTGATCCTGAGAACTTTTCTTTGGGTTTTGTATACATAGCTCCGTTCTCAAATATATATAACTGTGGAGATATAGCCCACCTTCGTATCGTAGCGTCATTGAGGGTGGTTTTGTTGAATTCATTATTTTTAGGGGGTGGCATTTTAAAGGGGGTCGGGAAAGAAGAAAGGTTCGGAAGAAATTTAATGCGGGGGTGGGCTTCTTTTTGTATTTATAGGGGAGGTTTTTAATGACTGCAAGTGGATTTAAGAATGAAGATAAATTGACATTTTTAACGAGCTATAAGAAGTTCAGTAACTGTTTTCGGGGGTTGGGGTGCTTTGTTTTGTTTTTACCAAAGTGAAATATGCGTCATCCGAAATGAGTTTCGAGCTTTATCGTGTATTAAAAGCATATTTTAGGAAACTTTCAAAATATCTACCGAAACTTATTTAAACGATACAATACTATATTACCAAATAACTTTGTTTGCAAACACACCATTTATGTGAGAATACACCATGTACATAACAGTATCAATTCTTCTTCTAATACTCATAATAAATACAACCCTGTCTTTGACTTATATCCGCTCACGTGTACTGAGTCAACCAGACTCTCGTCGTTACTCCAAACTATCGAGAGGCAATATTTTATATTTATCTGTTGCTTATCCACTTAAAGTTAGCGATTTTAGAATATAATCATGATCTATAACAAGTAAAGCGCAATTTAATAACAACATATCACAACTAATTAGTTTATAATTTATTGTGAGATAACTTTATTGTATTATTATTATTATTATGATAGAAAAAATCAATTATTTACCATTATAACTATTATTAGAAAAAATCTTCCTTTCTCTGCAAACAGATATATAATGTTCATTATATCTTTTAATTTTTACTTCCTATACGAATTAATATAACATTTTGAAATGCAAATATACAATGTGATATATAAGACAAAGTATAAACAAAATGTATTTGATCGATACAATAAAAGCATAAAAAATATTAAATATGTAGATAGTTGACGATTTACATTAATCGTCTATTTATGGGAAGATTTTTTTATTATTATCAAGGTTGAATGTCATTTTCTAAAGTAAACTAACATTGCATTAATAAATAGTAAATAATTATTCATCTAATATTATGATCTCGAGCTTATACAAAATATGGACCTTGCCTTCGTTCAGTAAAATATGAAAGGTGCATGTTGGGTCGAGTTATTCTTACAAAATTAAGCAGTACTATATTTTTACTACGAGGACGTATACTGATCCGAAACGTTAAGTATGTTTGATAGATCTAGGAGTGTCTTGGGGGAAATCTTCAAAGTCCTCGGGTTACGTGCTCCAAAGTGTCGGTGATTATTATTCTGATAAGACTGTCATATTTCCGAACCTTCATGATAATAGATGAAAGAAACGAAAGAAATTAGAAGGATGTAGAAAGGGAAATAAACAAAAACAGTGATGTGTCTAACATATTGACTGCAAAATAGGCGCATCGTATGACCATACTGATGGTTTTATGATCATAATTTAATACATATTATTAAAAGTCATATTACAATAATAAATTCACTTTACTATATATTGTACCGTAAGGTTTTATTGAATCTTCATAATATGAAAGAATACTTCAATAATTAGTTTAATTAAATATCGTATATTTTATATTAATACACCGAAAAAATGTCACATTTGTTATTCAAATAATTGAACAGCCAACGTAAATTTATACACTGTATTTTTTTATTTTTCTTTGGTTATATTAATGTGATACATATGGCTACCCTCCATGCGACATCTCCAAAGTCCTTTCCATTTACCAATCATATTGTTTATTTATTTTTATTTTTTGAATCTGAATACACTTTAAGAGAATATGAAGCAACATAATCAAAACTTTATTGACGCATCAGAAGCACGTTTCTAATCATTTGTAGAGTAATTATTCATTCTTAATTAAATTTTAGTTATATATTCTACAAAATGAGTTACAATAATCATCATACTATCAAAATAGATATTACGTATTTATCTTCATGCGAAACCGGAAATATATGTCATTCATTTTTCTTTCAAATATAAATACCGTTTAGGGAAAGGGCGGAAGCCTTATTAATTTTTAATATCACCACACCCTTTTCATTTTTTCATTCGGCTCAAAAATCTCCTAAAACATCCTTTTTTCCCTAATCCAAGCAAACCCCTTTTCGTATAGTATGGAACATCAAAAGTGAAACTCTGCTTTGAATTGACACAAAGAGCCAGCGGTTTAAACTGTCGAACCGTTTTACGTATTAGGTACACAACATTATTATAAGATATATATTTATAATTTTATGTATATATGTTACTTAAATATATATATATGTATCTTCACTACATTGTAGGTAATAAATTAATCTATATTAGATACAAATGGATGTACGGTCAGTATTGATATCATGAACTAAAATTACAGATAGTGATTACACATGGGAAAAGTTCTCAAGACGCTATGAATATAGATAATCAATCCGACTAATTGGTCACTGTAACGTTTTTAGAAATGACAATCTTATGGCTTTTTCATGACACTTACAGGTGGGTGAGGTCTTTAATGATTGTTTGACAATAATAAGGATATATCGAAGTAGAAAATGATGCACACTGTGGTGTACGTAAATAAGCCAAAAATTTACGGAATACTCCTGGTAGTTTTGAAAAAGATTAACGTTTATTACATTACCGTATATGCCTTGCATGGCTCACATGAGTACAATCATAGCGAGTGATTTAAGGGCAAGAACCTTTCACATGATGTGATGGATAAAGGAATTTAGAGCCTATGAAGGTATGCAAAATTTAAATTCGTATTTTTTCTTTTATAGAATGAAAATAATCAGTATTTACACTTGGAAAAAATATATAGCGTTTTTAATTAAGTAAGTTAAGGAACAATATACACAACAATGTAGTAAAATGTGTTCGTCATTGAATTGTATAATTTTGAATAAGCTAGCCATATACGAACTGTAGCCACTACAATAACTGTATGGTACTTTGGGACTGAAACCACTACAACAAGTCTTGCGACTATCAGTTGGTTAGTTGAAAGTGCGTGACATAGTTTAAAATATAGGCAAGACCAATGTAAACGACGTTATTTTTCTGTAGCTCTTAAAACTAATGCTTGCCGATACCTGCCTTTAATAATCATTTATTTCAGATGACCATTGTAAGGAACTTTGCAGTCTATATTACAACGAAATCTTTATCATGAAGCAACTAAAACATTCAACGTTGATAACTCACCACCGCCTATGCGTTTATCATAATACATATCGAGTAAAAGATGTTGATCGTTTTGTCAACGAATAAAAAAATAGTACTGTAATTTAATATCATATTAGCATTTAAGTTTCTAAAGCGTTAATATATTTTAGAAGTAATATATATTGTAGAAAGTTTTATGAACGTTTTTTATAACCGTAGTTCCTACTTTAAATGATTATACGTATAATATTTCTACGTGCAGTTGACTATACAACAAATATTTATATTAGTATGTAACATTTTATTTTAGTTCTTAATGAAAAGTTGTCATTTAATTTCGTAATAACGCTCAGTTTTCTTGCTGCCGGGTATACAAAACAACCCCGTCTCCAGCAGATACTCGCCGTCCGTCCCTTAAATAAGTGAACAGAAATGAATTAAGTCGGGTTCGTGCAATAATTTATAATAGAAAAAAAGGTTTTCTGATGCCCGACCATTTTTATGAGTGGAGGGGTCTTGCGAAGGATGGGGCAATATTTATGCCTCCCCTAATTTAACCCTTAGACTTTATACTTACCCCCCTTCCACTCCTCCCTCCGTTAACACGTTGAACTCAGGTAAGTTACGATATAAATACAAAGCAAAATTTATAGTATTTTATTTTTATATAATAAAGGCGAGTGATCGTTTTGTATTTTAACAAAGAAATATATTATTTCTTAGAAACACTTTGTGGATTTTAAACTTGTGCGGAGTCTAGTAAGAACGATTTTTATAAGCTTTTATTTATTAGATTTAATATTTGACGCAATAATACTCTCCATGACTTGAGCATAACCAAAAGTTTGTAATAGTTGATAGATATTTATTTAAGCGCTTAATAAGCTGATTTGTTTCTAAATATAACGGAAGCCTGTTTTCATTATCACGGATAATTGTTATCACAATCAGTATCTATTTATCTAAATATTTACTTCATATAGATCAGTTTCATCATAGATTTAATAAATACATGTATTATCGTGTTAAATCCATGGAAAACTAGAAGCTACGCTTTTTTGTTCTTAAATTCAAAATAAATTTATTCATGCTTTTGAGGTTCTAACTAGAAACCAGATGGAAATTATAAATGTATATATTTATTTTAATCTTTTTCGTCTTTTAGGTTCTCTCCATATGTGGATCATATAGGCACCACATGCCGCTTTGAAAAATCCTTGTCATCCGACAGTATTCTTGTACTTTCTCAGATTATTTATACCTGTATCCCGTAGTTCTGCCGAATGCATTTTATAGATAGTAATCAGCGGCCTTCGAGAACGCCGATAACCGGTTGGTTTAAAGAATAGGCAGGTTAGGTCAAGACTTTTTTAGGGCATCCGCAGTATGTGACCAAGCCAGGTCCATCATCGTAGATTCATTTTGTCAGTGGTTAATGGTTACATGGTCCGCTCTCTTATCTCCTCGTTTCGAACGAAATTATACCACCGTAACCCTAGAATCCGTTACAAGCATCTGTTCTGAAAACTATGAATACGCTTGCTATGGGCCTTTGTTGGGTGTTGTGTTTTGCACTTGGTTTTTATCTTGTACGGCTTCTAGTGTCAGACATTTTGCATTGCATTGAAAGTTGTTCCAGATATTTCTATTCGAATTGGAGCTTACTTTGCGAAGTGCCATTTCTCGTACTGTGTACCCGCTGATATCTAAAACTGTCAACACTCAAACACAAAAATTATATACATATCAATAATTTAATAAATAAGCCTGCATGTATAAGACACACCTAGGTTTTTAGGTCTGGTTTGTAAAAAAAAATGCATCCTATATGCGGGCGGGTATTTACGATAATTATTAGTTATTTCCAATACGATTCCAATATTAAATAAATAAAACAAATATAATGTCGCTATATATAGATAATATATTATTTATGCAGTGGAATAGTGTTATTTTTTTTGTTCACCGGAAGTACAAGTGTTTAAGGCTCCGCTTCTTTTGAGGGGACCCTTAAACAAACCCTTAGTCGTCCCTAAAATAAAAAGATGTTACTTACGTGTTAGGGATGACCATGCGCGCCTAGCAATCTGGAGAAGACGAGTTCGATTTCACATTTGTCGGATTTTTTTAAATCCAAAAGTATAGGACTGGATACCCATTGGGTTGAGCAATAATTCTGAAAAAAAGTGAAAAAACAATCTTTCAAGACATCTTCACAACGCCGAGATCTCCACATACTCCACTTTCAAAGTGGACATCTTCACTCTGTGTAGATCCATATGCTCCACATTATGAGCGAACGTTTTTTGCAGACATATGTCATATACCTGTAACTAATGACTTCCACTATAATGATAATTTAAAAATGTCCTTATATATATAATATTCAAGTACATCGGAATAAATATTGTCATTGACAGGGAAATAAATATGTGTATTAAATATATTATTTATTATTTGAATACTTTTATTTTCATAAAAATAGTTGATGTAATGACAGCAGATTAGTCAGAAAATTTATATAAATTATTACTTTTAATAATATACTTAAATATTTATCTTTGAAATATATAGATCATTTTTGGCATTTTTTCTTTTATATTTTTATGCTGCGAGAACTGGTTGTTCACCGTTCATTTAACTCATTTGGAGCCCACGTCGTGAATTTTGGACTACGGCAACTAGATGCTTCTGGTGCCAAGCGTTTCAAAATCACACATCGACTGAAACATATGATTACTTCAAGTATAATCTCATACATTTTTACAAAGAAAAATGAATCCTTAATAAGGTATCAAATATTTTATAAGCTATAGGACAGAAACTTTTGGTCTTTTCAAAATTGAACAAATTTTACTTTCCTGATTTTGGTGTTTTTACTTTTTTTTTATTTTGGTTTGTTTTAAAGTAATAATTTTTATCTGAGGTAATACATCAATCATACGTTAATTAAATAATCCCAAGATGAGAAACATTTATAACAACATGGAAGATAATGGATTAAATAATGAAATATAATCATATTTTGTCAAACGCCTTAATCATGGGATGTGTATTTCACATATTTAAAGTTTTAATAAAGGCTTACAGATTCTCTAATACAAAACTATTACTAGTATTGAATTTGTTATTATGTTAAAATCTGAGTTCAGTGAATTTCATAAACTAGTAACATAGTGCCATCTAAGGTAAATGACCGATAGCACAGGTTATTCATATAACATTCCAGTAAGATTCCAACTGTTCACTGATAAACATTAAATGGCAAAAATTTATTTACATTCCAGTATACAGTCTAAGACAATTCATTAAATATTTTAAAATATTTTTAGTTGTCATATAACACTGTAATTAACAAATTATTTGATGGAATAAAATTATATTCTTTAAATTAAAGTACATAAATAAACATATATTAGCATCTATGAATGAGTAGATTAAGCTTAAAAAACATTTAATTTATTTAAACTATCTATTTATTTTTATAAATGGTGACATCTTACGCTTAGTAGCAATAGTATAAAAAGAAATTGTTAATTGTTATTTTATATTTCGTAAAATATTTAATAACTATTGCAATATCCGCTTATCAAAGTACATTTAAGATTAATTTTTTTTCATTTAACTTGACTATCTTGAAATTTCAATATTTTTTTAATAAACTATATTTTCAAGTGCGCGTCTAGCAATCTGAGAAATGCGGGTTCGATCCCCCATCGGTCGGATTTAAAAATTCGAAAATGCAGGACAGGATGCCCATCGGGTTGAGTAATTGTTTGACAAACAATCCTCGAAAAAATAATCTGTCAAGACGCCTTTACACTGCGAAGATTCATACACTCCTCTTTCGGAGTGGATATCTTCATACTGTGTAGATCCATATGCTCCACGTTGGGAGCGAACATGGCTTAAAAATAAAATAAAATATCTTTCAGGAATTATAAATATATGTTAATATTTTTTAATAATGTTAAGTTTACTAATTCCTTCAATTCACCTGAACTATTTCACGTATGATCCCCTAAATAAAATCCACCCATTTGTGAATTGAAGAAAATAATTATTTTACAGACAAAGCATTAAAGTCATTACATGAATCCCACGCAATTTAATTATCTTGCGAAAAAAAATTCCGCATAATAAAAAAAATCCGACAAAATAACTCCACTGCTTTAACACGAAATTAAAATTCTCATGTCGAAAAAAAGCAAGGAAAAATGTGGCGGTTGAAAAAGCGTATGTTTCACTTAAAAAACAATTTATTTTTCCGCCCTTTTTGCGAAGGCTCTACGCGACTTGCGTAGCCGGCCGTAGCACTACGCCAGAGACCCTCAATATGTGCCATAAATTACACACAATAACAAACAATATTTAAATAAATAACTTTATTCCTATTTATACAATAATCACCACAGGATCTTCAAATATTATCTTTATACTTTAAATTAACGTACTTGTCGCTTGTTAAAACATACATGCTTGCTCAAATCTTATGTATTCTGTACACACAAATAAATTTCAAATTCAAATAAATACACCCCACTTGATTTGTTATCGATTAAAAGCTTTCTCATTAATATCGAAGACTTTTTTATAATTTGATATATTTTACAAATCGATGACTAAGGAGATAAATATTTCATTCATGAATACCGCACGGAGTTGCAAGTTCCCGATTCAATTTTTAAAAAATCTATGACTATGTAATTCAATCCAAAAATGGTGTATCGAATAATTTGCTGTTCCCCAATTCTCATAAAAAAAACAAAATTGTAGATAAAACTTCTTACCGTCTAAGTTGATTTGCTTAATATATCTTAAATCAGACTTTCAAATATATATTTATACATTCACCATGTTCGCTCCTACCGTGAATCATATGGATCTACACAGTATGGAGATATCCACTCCGGAAGAGGAGTATATGAATCTCCACAATGTGAAGACGTCTTGATAGATTAATTTTCACGAGAATTGTTTGTCAGACAATTACTCAACCCAAGGGTATCCAGTCCTGCATTCTTGACAGATCTGACAGATGAAGAATCAAACCCACATTCCCCGGATTGCTAATCACGCACGCTACCAACTACGCTACCAGGGAAACCAGAGCCTAGTAATTAAGATATATAAATATTTACTGTCTACTCAAACGCCTATTAAATATTTGATTATATGGAGTTAGTAATCTACATTTAATTTATATATTTTGTATTTTAAATCTAATAGAAATAATTCATGTCAGCAGTAAACTTTGTTATGATGGTGCCTTAAACATCAACCGAGTTATTCATTTTAATTGAAGTAGAAACAATCCAAAATACAGTGATATAAATATATACTCGCTGTAGTATTTATATCATTCAATATCCTTGTAAGATATCCATGGATGTGAAGACATTCCTTTTTTACGACGAATGTTTGTGATTCAATTGCTAACCTAGTGGGCATCCAGTCCTGTATTTTGTTTAACAGCTGTGTAATCCAATGCCTCAATCTTTGGCATCAAAGCTTACACGTTTACTTATAGGTTGCTTTTTAAATTATGTATAAAAATCATATTGGAATTTTTATAAACAAAATATTACTGTACAACATTGACAATCACTGCCTGTACGGGCGCGTGGAGGGCGGAAACATATGTCGGATCGTATTGCAAACCTATGTTTTTTGCCACTTGCGGTTTCACTTTTTTCCCTTTTTCCTCTTCTAACTGAGAATTTATTTATGTATCGTTGAGCTGGGATTTGTTGTGGCCACCGGAGCTATTTGCGATTCGGGGTAAGTAAGTGTTGTTTGTTTTCTGTTTACGCAGTTTTTTATTTCATTTATTTTGCTGCGTATATTTTTACACGAGCTAAAATTTTGTTCTTCATCCCCCAACGGGAAATTTAGTTACGGTAACATTGAAATTAAAATTGTTTTACCATTTAACTTAGCCTCTCTCCGCCAAAGACACTTACTAAAAAAAATACTATATACTATAAACACACATATACGTAAAACAAGACATATCTATAAGACGACTATTCGTATTTACATATGCAAGAATATAACACATCAGTTAAATAAAGAGTATGCAAATGTTTAACAAATTAATCTTAAATCGGTCAGTATAAATGTTTGCATACGTTCTGAAATATATAAATCAGTGGTTTTCAACCTTTTTGCTACTACGCCTCCAAAAAAAATATATCCGTACCTCCCCATATTTAATAGATATAATGATATAAACATCTTCTTTTTCAATTTTTTCAAATTTCGGTGCCTCTCAGGTTGGAAACCGCTGCTATTAATAATACTTTCTACCATAATAATGGTAATAAGATGAAAATTAATCTTTCAACTCGTTTGTTTTGGGATAGTTATAACATCGAACCAAATCTAAACAATTATGTATATTGAATGTACTTCGCTGTATTTTTATTGTACATAATTGCTTCCTCACTAGAAATTTTACATGTCTAAAATAATGTGAAAACTTATTGTAACGTACTATTCCTTATGGATATTGGTTTTCAGCCAATTTTTTAACCCAGGAGTCGGTAAATTATTGAGCCAAAAGAGCCAAACATGAGTATCACAACGTTTGAAAACTATTTCGAAACCCATAAAAGAAGCGTTAAAGAGAAAAAAAATGATAAATCTCAAATAATATTCAATGAATTATATTAAATAAGAAAATAAACGCGAAATCAAAGAAATCCATCAATTCGCTGAAAAAAGAGTCGCGCGTACATACCTCAGGAGGTTTTTTGACCCTTGGCTCAACCCATTAGATATTCAAATTATTATGCAGCTGCGAGACTCAATCCTGTGACTTCCAGACTACCGTGCGTATAAATTGGCGTAACCAAACTAAGCCACATTCTTTATTTTCCCCATATACATAACTTCTTGTTTAATATTAAGAAATAACTAAATTTCTCTATTGGCAGGTGATTATCTATGATACTCTGATCAATGGTCAGTGAGAATGGAAGAATTTGCACACGCTACGTCACATCCGTGGATTTATTACTTTTTCTATCAGCAATATACAGAGACTTTTGCGAATATATCATAAATACAATCATATGTACAATATATCATTTGTAACTAAATCAAGACAATACATAAGCGTAAATATCAAAGAAGTATCCCTCATTAAATTATTTGCAAACGACATGTTTTTTTGTATATTTTTTAAATCAATGCAGATGTCTAAGATTACATGTATGATCGCATACTTTGGATATGGATTCATAGTTTAAATTCAAATAATATGTTAAGCAAAATATCCGTGAAATCATCATTCATCTTGTTATTTATTTTGCGTAATGTAGTGACTGCTAAAATAAAGCCTGATGGATAGCGTAAGTGCCCAAGGCAGTCACATCACGTCTCCGGAAGTCGTCATCATCGTGCAGCAGCTTTCTCTTCTTGCCCCGCCCACTTCCGCCGCGGCCGGAAGCTGCTCCTCGCGCCAAATGAAATTTAAAGACAAATCGAATTAGAGCCGTAGAACTTCCGTTTTGTCTTATTCACGTACGCCATTTTATTTACACTAAGGTCTTATTCTGCGCGCACATTCCTAACGAATTAATGTTAGCCTCTGCGATGGGAATGGCAGTAGTGTGCCAGGGATAGGTTTTAGGGAATAGTTTTTGCAAAGAGAGCGATGCTCGAGAGACGTTTTCGTGTTGTTCATTGTTTCACAGTATTTTGTCAGAAGCTTTGAAAGAAATATATTGTTAATTAATAAAAAAATACTTAAATCAATACAATAATAATCAAAACATAGCAATACTGCAATATTATTAATTCTTAAATTCTGATTAATAAATATTTGTTATAAGTAGAGTATTAAATTAATTATAATTAGTCTTATAATATATATTTATATATTATTATAGAAATATGTATTTAGTTTTGGCTAGCATCCGTCAGATAAAAGTCAATAAGTAAATGATGTATGTCTTGTTTGTGAAATAATTAGAAAACAATTCAAGATCGATTTGTCACATTAAAAATTGGTGTACATCCAATTTGAAGGTTTTAAAAAAAAAACTTTTTTTCGCTTTAAAAAATTCATGTGGAAATTTACAATTTTAAATAGCTTGATTGAAACTATCTCTTCTTTTAATTCATTCAGCCTTTACTTAATAAAAAACTACAATTAAATATTCTTTGTCAATTATTGATTTAGTTGGTTCATGTTTTCTATCGATATGTATTTCAGTTATTATATTATCCACGAAAGTAATGGACTTATGTTATTATAATATACAAATTATTTAACTGCTGTATTTTTATTTACTTATCTACATAAATACTTTCCACTATCTTAATTCCACGACACTAGATAAAATATTAATTAAATAGTACGCCAAGGATTATTATTTGTTCGCTATTAGGAATCCATGTGCTTTGTTTACAGCTCATACATAGATTAATGATTAAAAAAAATATCATGTATGTAATTTTGGTTGATATTGTACATCGATAAATGATGTATACACAGCTGGATTGAGGTGTTAAATATATTATAAAAAAATGCAGTAAATGTCGTAGAATAGAATGATTTAACGTTAAAACAGGTTGAACGTTCCTTCCTACGGTATAGAAATTCAGCGTACGGACGTAACAAGAATACCGTATTTCTCTATTCATCAAAGTCAAAGATGCCTCATTTCTCCACAGAATTAGAGGGATGGGATATTCTGGGGGCGGTTAACCCTTCGCGCGCCGGGAATTCTTAATTCGATTGTGGCGCATAGTAAAACGTGCTCCAAGAACAAATTCAATGATGCAAAATAGTCGAGGAGTCAACTCACTAAGACTTCTTTTGTCTCAACATTTGACCTGAGGTATTGTTTCATATTAATGGATCTTGGGTTGATGTGTGAGTTCAATAACTGTAATATTTGAATGACGATGCAAGATCGTTGATGACAAAAGGTCGACGTCTAATTATCTGACTTGAAGACATCAATTCATAACTTTTATTTCTTACGATTTCTCTCTCTACTTTTTTGCTTTAATTTTCATGTCTTTGTAACCCAATGATTGCTTTACGTATAGATAATTATAATAATACTTAGATAATACTTAGATCATTTGATAATCACACCATCACCGAGTGGGTTTGCTAAATTATATCATGTCGATCCATCACACGAATAATACACATCTCTAAAAATTTATAAATAAGTCTTGCTTATGCATTTGGCGAATGCGGGATTGATTCTCATATTTGCCAAATATTAATAATCTTTGAATACATGATTTTATAGCCATTGAGTTAAGCAGTTGTCTGATAAACAATTGTTTTGAAAAATAATATTTTAAGACACGTTTTCGCATTGCGAAGATTCCACTTTTGGAGCCATCATGGAAAAAATCATATATCTTTAAATCATTGAAAATTTATGCATAAGTAGTAAATAACTATTTGCATACAAGTGTATAAATTTCGGATAATTTTCGCTTAAAATGTTTTACATTCTGGCTAAACTGAAGTAAATATTATAAAAATGAAAGTAAAAATGAATTGAAGAACAATATAGGAAAGAACAGAAAGAAAATCTAGCAAGAAAGACAGATCCTTTTCTAAAATTGTATGCAATAGCTTCCATCTAAACTCACTTTCACACAGATGGGAGACATCAGTAACCTAGCCAATCTGGTTAAACATCACTTTTATTCTCCGCACTTGCTTGACTACTGGCAGATTAGTTCTGCATTTAACAATAAAAACAGCTGATATTTTCGATTTCTCCTCGTGTAAGTTATCAGGGACGTACAGACCATTAGTATCAGAGTTTTCAACTATACCACGCATAAATTCTAAATAAATACGTTACCAAATACAAATGCCTCATTAGTTTTAAGCTACAATTAAAAAGCATGCCTAAAATGAAAGCAGTTGGATAAAACCACGGATAGTATCCGTATACGCGTAAGTTCAGAAGTCTTAGAAATGTCTTTTGAACCCTCTCTACCATAAGTATATATTTCAACTGATAAAGATGATGATTTAATATCTTGAACCATCCGTAGCATGCGACTGAGCTAGGTCTATCGTCACTCTTATACTCTTCTAGCAATGGCTTAATTTTATTATCACATTATTTTCAAAAAAAAATATTTTTATTTCGATACCTTCAGTATTCGTCATATAAATCATATAAACATAAATTTTCTCATACCTTACACTATACATTTCTCATACATAGTATCTCAAACATAATTTTATTGTCTGTTTCTTTCTAAGGTCATCGTGAGAGTCTTCAAAAACCCTTTTAAATGTATAGTCAACTAAAACCGGTTTACCTTTAACTACCGGTCAAGTAAGTGACTGTCCAGTGTCAATCTCATTCTTATATCTCACAAAATGATAGACGGTAAACCCTTCAGTAAGGGATGATTCAATTTTGAACGAAACCTGTTTCAGTTCCCAAGACTGTCCGGTTATGATGACCAGTGGTTTTCAATATATTTGTGTTGAACTTTTCATCTGAAATGATAGCCCTCAAGTACGGATTCATAATAAATACATTTATTACAGTTTAATAAAGTATTATTTATTTAACTTTGTTATCGTTTATAAATGCTGATAATATAGTTTATTTTAAATGTCTGGAACGGGACTATAATAATTAGGTCTATTTTAAATAGAGATTTTACTATGATTTTTAACATTTTCAAAATTTAATTTACAAGGATTAGATGTCAACCAATTTCTGGATTAATCGATAATTCAGTTTTTTTTAAATATATTTAGAGCTATAAAATTTGAATTTTAAACATTATGTAGCAAAGTGTGTGTGCTTACCAACTCAGTTATTTATTGACATCCATATAAACGCTCTAGGTGCAATCCTTTTTTTAGATCTCACTTTTCTTGGATATTTATACTTTTGTCCAGAATTTTGTAGTTTCTCGTTTTTTAGGTCTCACGTTATCTTAATAGTTTCTACTTTAATCCGGCAATTGGAGGCACCTTCAATCGTGAGGCCTCAAGCGTGCCCCTGGTGCGCCTATAGGTAAATCCACCACTGATGATTTTTTCATGATTTACACTTTATTAAAATGTAATAAAAGAATTATACAAAAGACGTATAAAGATATATTGACAAGAAATAAAAAAGGTTTTTTTATGAATTATCTCTCACTAACAGAATTCGTTATGAAGAAGAATACAATATTTTGGAAATGTTCAATAGACGTTTGGCTTAAAAATAAATATCATCATTTAGCAGTTTCCAAAAAGCATAAAGTAATCGCTGAATTTTACTCTTTAAACTCTTGTATTGACATTTGTAAAACTTAATGAAGCCAAAAGAGTTTTAATTGTGAAAAATATTACGTTAGTAAATATTAGTTCATATACATCGCATCTACCCGGCAGCGTAGAGGTTAGCGTGTGCGCCTCGCAATCCGGGAAATGCGGGCTAAATTCTTACATCTGTCAAATTGAAAAAAATCTAAAAATGCAAGATCGGATGTTCATTGGCAACTGTCCGACAAATAATTCTCGTAAAAATAATCTATCAAAATATATTTGAACATTGTGGAAGTCCAAATACTTCACTTTCGAAGTGGATGTTTTCACACTGCGTAGATCCATATGCTCCACTTTGGAAGCGAATATGGTATAGTAATAATAATAATAAAAATAATAGTGATAAGTTCATTCTTACCATCTTGTATCGTGTGCATGTTTAGAGCCACTGGAATTAAAGTCAGTGTCCAGTTTAACCTGATATTTTAAAGAAAGGGGTCACTTTAGTTGTAATAATAATAAAATCTAGATACCGTTAAATGTTTAAAAATTGCAATCAGTCTGAAAGTTTCCTTCTATATGTTATCATTATTTTTATCAAAAATCTTCGAGCCATTAAATATGTATAACATCGTATTAGACTCATAACATTATTTTGAATCTTTGATATAAATGTTACAACTTTTTGTCGTATGTCACGTGCTTCGTCGATTTGTGTGATTCTTTTCGTAAAATATAGTGTTCGTGTTTATATATTTACATAATATTTTAAAACAAATTTATAGTGGTTTAGTATTCTATATTAAAAAAAAACATAATAATAACCATAATAATTCAAAATTTACTATGTATATATAATAATTATACATTAACGTTTAGTCATTTAACAGCAGTCTGCCAATGACATGAGGTACATAAAATTTTAATTAATTATCGAAAGTGTTATTTAAATTTATATATATAATTACCAAATCACTAGTCCATATATAATACGCGTTTATAATTACGAGTATGTATTTATATTTTTAGAGTGGCGTTATCCTCTTCTTATGCTGTGGTATCAAAAGTGACAGAATTGATCTTGACCACTTGAAGTAATCTCTTCATGGTCTTCCATTAATTTACTTTCAATACCTTCTTTGACGTTCAAATACTATAACTTTTAGTCTGTGCTATGATTATCTCTGCTCGTAATGAACCGTTTGGCATAAATTCACTAAAAAGTCCATTTCCATCAACATTAACTATTTTTAAAAAATCACTCCACTATTTTAAGAAATATATAATTTATTTTCCAGTGATGAGGTCATAATCTTTCCGCTGTGTAAAATATAATATAATAAAACAATCATGGCTTTTTTCCCATTTACATAAGTATATAATATATCAATTATAATAATATATATCGTCGCCTATATTGCAGGAAGACGTTAATTGATTTTTTGGTTTAAGTCACTTAGTAATTTTTTTTTTTTATAATCTCTCTTTTCATTGGCACATTTTTATATAAAAAGATAAATTGTACACGTTTTATAAACATATATGAGAATACAAAAATGTGATAATGATACGGTGGATTGTAAAAAATGAAACATTAGTTTATAAAATGATTCAAATCAAAAATCAAGTTACATGTTCCTGCAATAATGGCGACGATATATATCTTTTGAAACGCTCAATGATATTTGGTATTATTAATTATTCAATAACCTTGATCCACTCTTCGAATAACATTGATATTTAATAAAAACAAATAACACAAAAGCGGAATGTTAAACTATTTTAAAGTTTTAATATTGAAAACACTAATAACTGGACGAATAATAAATTGTATTAGCTGAAGAGTTATTTTGAATTATGATTTCCCGTTAATCATATGCAATGAAATTCTTGTAAGTAAACATTCACCCAATTAATATAATAATAGGTCTAATTCTAAAGTAAATCCATTATAAATTTCATCAAAATTAAGTTCGTTTTTTGTTGTGAGGACAAAATAAATCTTCTTATGAAACACGTTCGCATCTTACACGAATGTATATTAAGCCATAAATCTAAGCAACGTACACGTAAATGGAAACTTACTTACATACTATAACGTTGTTATAACATCCACGTGAAAGCGTATTCCGGCATTTTTAAATTGAACTTAGTACTCGAAAAAAATGTGTAAACTGTTGTTTTCATAGATTTGGTGTTTAACAGCACCAGCAATTAATTACATACTATTAAGTTTACAAAATATGAAATAATAATTAATTGCTTTGCTATTAATATAATATGCTACTGGGTCAATATAATTATTAGATTTTCTATAGTCTACAAGAAAAAAATTTAGTAAGTTTGTGAAGAAGCGGTCTGTGTGTGTGTGTGTTTTTAAAACAAAATTGACTCAAAATCCATAGAATAAAGCTTTACTTTAAACATTTTTATTATTTTTTATTTTAAATCTATTGTTAGAAAGTATGCCCGCTTACTCATTTGGCCAATGAAGCGATTCAACATAAAATAAAAAATATGCTCTTAAAAGATGTTATTTGGATTTTTTAAATATATATGTGAGATTGAACCGATTGAATTGGATAGTGATTGCAAGTCGTGAAGTGTTTTTAAGAACCGTATAGCTTTATCATAATTTGGTAGCGTTGGTGTCATTTTCTTTATACGATTGGTATATTATGGATAGTGTAGATCATATTTTAACTAGACGTAGATAACAAATGAATACCGTCAAATTGATATTTAAATTACCAACATCAAAAATTCATTCACAATATAAATTACTCTTCTGACCTATTTATCACATCTTATACATTAAAACCAACCATTACGGCTTCAATTCATTATAATAATCAAAATTGTACAGCTTAAATCTTTTTTTATTATCGGCGAAAAATCTTATATTCGAAAAATGATAAATATGATGCATGCAAATAGTACTACATAATTTTTTTTTTTTATATATACCATGTTCGCTCCGAACGTGGAGCATATGGATCTACACATTGTGAAGATATCCACCCCGAAAGAGGAGT
>JAGVSQ010004129.1:5886-20051 GCA_022683975.1 Rhyacophila evoluta
TGTTTGTTTTTTTTTTTTTTTAATTCTGATTGGGAATGTTTTTAAAAAAAAAAAATAACAATCTAATTCTGTGTTTTACAATCGTAGTTCTAATTATATATATAATAATTTTTCAGACTCAAGAACTGTATGTTTTTGGAGCATAGTAAATTTTGTTTACCGATAGAGAAGATTTTCATTAACTCATTGGCAACTGATGCGGTTTGACTTTTCCACTGCTGCCGACACATTTCTTGAGATTATACATAAATGACAGCCGTGTCCAAATTACTATCAGTGCATTTTCTCATCTATTACTATTACCTGTTTGATTAAATTAAAATTTGCAGCTGCCATTCACACTTTGAAAAAGTCGAAAATCGAATTGTTAATAGAAATTGGTAAACCATTTGATTTTCTCACAGTAACTGAATGTTTTAATTAGAATTGAATGGATTAAACTTTTTACAAGTTAGTGTAAAAAGGTTATCTAATTTTATTGGACCCAATATAAATTAACAACATTTTCTATACTTGATTAAATATTTCGATCTTATTGATTTCTAAACAGATGGACTGGTCGATAGAACTATGCAACAATGACCCGTCAAATAGTTGTCATAGCAATGCATCAAGCAGTGAAGTAGTGTTATACCCCAGTACGTCCCTTCCAATAGCGCAGTCGCAGCCTAAATCTGAACAGTTCCTTCACCTGCGGGAGGTGCTGAAGAAGCAAGCGCAGGGACTTGGGACATCTCGTGAGAAGGCACAGCCTATTCGGCCTGTTCACGAGGATGCCCCGACTATCGTGGAGAAATTCCAACCAGAAAATTATGTTGACAGGTTGGTAATTCACAATCTCGTTTTATATAGTATTTTCGCACAGTCCCGTGCCAGTCCAGTGGTTGATAAACACTCCTGATAGCCTCGAACTGGATATCTAGAGTGAATATATTAGTGTGAAGATGTACACTCCAGAAATTATATAAATCTCCACACTGTGAATGTGAGTTTTTGACAAATTTTTCTTTTCACTGAAATTACTTCTGGGTCATCGGAGAACATGTTTCAATGTGTATTTAAATATTAATGTTTAATATATTGAGCATTTCATTGACCTCCAGCCTTATCTAATACGTCTTGTATATATTATCTTTTAAAAATCTGTTTATATTAAGTCGTTCCATATGAAATGTCCCACTTTTTCTCAGTCAAATTTTAACTGCGAATGAGAGGTTCTTTTCGATCCACGATTTTTTTAAAATTTAAAATTGAAAAAATATATACTACTGGCATGTCTGAAAATATTTGCCTGGTTTTTTTTTGCTTTCTTCTTCTTTTACCTAAACCCCTAAACCAGATGGTGTCAAAACGTGATTTGCGGGTAATTGTTTTATGAGTTCAAATTGAACAATAATGCTCGAAGAAAAAAAAAAGAGGTGAATCATATTCAGACTGTAAAATCTTATTATGTAAAACTTTGTCAGAAAAAAACTGAACCATCTAACAATTTTTTACGGAATCTCGCTGTAAAATATTAGTTATTTTTGGTTTAATAATATACTTAAATGATATACTACCATCTCTCATCAATATTCACAAAAAAATTAATCGTAACCCAGTCATTTTTCATATAGGAATAACGGATGACGACAGCGACTAAAGTTTTGTAAAGACTCATATATATGGGTCCATGGTCACCAAGCTGTTGATGATTTTTAGATAATTTGCCTTGTATTGAAATATGAAGATTTAGTTATACTTATAGCTCTGCAATCATGATTTTTTTATACAGTGTTATAAATTGTCTACAGACATTTCTAAATCAAAATTATTTTTGAAATATGTGTAGTGAAATGTAAGAATAAGTTTACAAATTTTCGGTGAAACTGTGTAAGACTATTTGATATTTTAATTTATTTTCAGTAAATATGTTTTTTTTTTTTTAGATTGTATCCAACCCATAATGCCATGGCCAGTCCGTTATCATCCAAAGCCGAATGTTCAAATACCACCATCAGTGAAGACAGAACACGAGAACTCCAATCCATCTTGCCCAGTAAGCATCAATCTTATTCTATTGAATATTGCCATGATAAATAAACAATTTTTCAAACGAAATATATAATAGGCCGCAATTAAAGATATGTTTTACATGTATTATTATTGTTATAGTGTATAACCTCCATCACCAAAGTTTGAACGTTTACCTCCTGCCTCCAGGCGAGACGTATTTAAAATATTAAAACATTTTTTTTTAATATTGCTGAAGTTATACCATAGGGTCCATATGCTTTCTCTGTATTATAAGTTGTTGTTTTTTTTTTTAGTCAAATTCACTGCTTTGGAAAATACAAGTGCAGACGTGTCACCGTCCGGCAAAGGTATGGCGCCCCGCAACAACTCTCCTCCACCCATATTGAGACGAGCTAAATCAAAACGAACCGGTTCAGCCTATCAATCGGGGGCTGATTCCCTCACACCTTTTAGATGTTTGGTAACTATTTTCTTTTTTCTGATGTTTCATTTAATTAATGCGTTGAAAATTTTCCTACAGATAAGTGTTTTAGTATTTTTTCACAGCACGATTAGAACTCTTTATTCTTATATTCAATATTTAAGTTAGATGTCATATTTTCAATTTGTTTTTCAGGTGATGACTCCGATAAAAGAACTGCCATTCAGTCCTTCCCAATTCCTAAACAGTCCAAACAATATGGGAATGCTTTCGTTTGACACCACCCTGCAGACCACTCCTGAAAAACGTGTCATGCCAAAGGTTGAAAAGGTTTGTTCATTATCGCATATTGATGATAAAAATCACAGTTAATTGCTAACACCAAATATTATTTTTTCATCTTGGTGTGATATTAATGATTTATTGACTTACTTCGGTGCTAAGTTTTTAGTTAAACTGTGATGACACTATAAATGTGATTCAAGAGTATATCATCTGGCTTGATCAAATCTTAGGTTATTCAACATTTGACACTCCAGTTACATAATATAATTATAAATTAATTAAACTATCCGAAATAACTACATGATTCAGTGTTAATTCTGGATATTATCAGTCAATTCTTTAAGAAATAAGACTGATGTCTATAGATATCGTATTTGTGTTAACATTTTTCATATTTTTTAGGAAAGTGGTGTTAGTCCATTGCATACGCCTACTCCCAGCCTAGGAGGAATGAGCATCTCTCATAACCCCTGCGTCACGCCAATTCCTTCTCAGAGATCACTTTTGCAGCACACTCTAAGGTATGTGACAATTACTTACATTGTTAATATATACTATATTTTTAAAAATGCTGTTTATTATCATTATTACTTGTTTTATATGTTATTTTTTGTTTTATAATTTACTAAAGGTTTGCTTAAAATAAAAACTTATCCATTTCAGAACTCCTACGCCATTCAAAAACGCTATGGCAGAGATGGAAAAACAATCAGGTCACATCAAATATGAGCCATCGTCTCCAGGCATCCTAGCTGATGATATCACCGAAATGATCAAGAGGGAAGAAAGCTCAAATGGATCCCAACTTAATGACTCGCAATATCACACTGAAGGGGATGTTTCTGCAATTGATGGATCCTTCCAAAACGGACAAGTGAGTAACCAAACTTGTATTGTCGGGTCACCTTAACGGGAAACTTTAGCTACTTAATTTTTTGTATTCCTTCCATATTTTCCTATATTTATTTCATTCCAATCTATTTTCATGTGGGAGATACCCATTCTCTCACAGTTCTTCACAGATTCCATTTTTATAAGCAAGAAGGTATTGTGCAAGTGATACGCACTAAAGGCAATCCATAAAAACAAGATTGTTTTAAGAAGCATCAATTTCCAATTACAGATATTTTACGATTCTGGTGTGGCATCTCTGAAACGAAAATCTTCAGAAGGACAGCGTGGCACACAATCAGGCAAAGAGAACGCCGTACCGTCAGGTAGAGATGTCTGCTCTAGTGGTGGCTCCACGGGTTCTATAGTCAGCGGACAGCACAAAAGAGCACGAAAAGCTCTGCCTTACTCTTGGGCCGCCAGTACTCCGCAATCAAGTGAAGCTCTTGTCCCGTCCATTCATGATGCACAGAAGGTGCCAGATATGTTCATCATTGAGACACCGGTGAGTTAATATCTTTTTCTACATCGAACAACTTGACCAGCTTTGATCATCTGCTAAATTGCTGATGTGTAGCCATGTTTTTCAGATTATACTTTATTAATAAATTAGATAGTATTTTTTTCCTTACATCACTTAACAATAGATTAAAAATTAAAAACATCTAATGTCTTTGTTATCTATCTATTTGTCTATCTGTTCCACAGTTTGATATTACCATTTTCATTTCAAGTTGGAAGATATGGATCTCCACATTGTAAAGATATATTCTAAATTATTTAAAACTGGTAAAGATATATCTTACTCATATTAACGATAGATAGTTTGTTATATGAATTATAGATTAACTAACACGGTGCCAATAGCTACATATGCATTTGTAAACTACATTGCATGTGCTATATGGTACTTCCAGTTCCTTTTTAATCATAAATGTAAGTCGTATATAATCTGATGTTATATTTATTTATTTCCAGAGCAAGTCTCTTGCTGATGCATCCGGAATGTTCTCCCCACCTTCCATCATCAAGAACATCCTTGGCGATGAGTCAAGCAGTTTCCTAGGCGTAGATGATGCCACTTCAACCAACAGCACTACCGTCCTGGATGTGGATCGTACAGTCGTCCAGCAACCATACCGTGAAGAATACGCCGCTAATAAGGTACAACACGAGGAACAATCCTTTCAATCTTCCGCCTCTTCCCCCACATACGTCTATCCTTCCGCTCAAAACGCTGTGTATTTTACTAACCGGATAACAAACTACCGGGACACGACCTGCCATGATGAATCACTTAATTTATCCATTGACGGTAGCGATGGTATCAAACACCACGATAGTGGAATATTCGATGAAAGTTATTCTGACAAATCACCGCCTGGTCAAAGTTTCTCTAGACTTAATGCAGATCGTTACAAAGCAATGGTTTCGGATGATTTAAATATTATAACATCAGCATCGGGCTGCTTAAAAAATATTACCAACACCGTTAAACACACTGATGGTGGAAACACTTTGCTAGCTCCACGTTCTACTCTAGCTGACGCTTTTGCAAAGCATATTTATAAAGTTACAAATCAGAAACCGTCCACTGCGGCTATAGATAACATTCTTTCACAAAAATTAATGCAAAGTTCGCTGAGCAATCGGTGGAATTGTGAAAATGAGGACAACCAGAATATCTGGCAACCTCGTAAGATAGATTCTAGTGATCCGGAGCCGGATGATGACAACGTATGGAACTTTTTGTGATTAAATTTGATTACCTGATATTAATAATTAATCCCACTCGGGCTGAAGTACTAATTGGCACAAAAAAACAAGAATCTGAATGAAAACACATGATTGAAATTGATTAATTAAAAATTATTAAATTATATTAAAAATTAAAATATAAGATTTGACATCATTCTAACTAAGAACTAACATTCTAAGTTTCAAACTTATTGTGGAGCGCTTTCTAATAAGTAATTTATAATATTAAAACAATATAGCAAGAAACTTAGATGAATGTCCAAATAATATAATCTTCCAATAATTTCTTTAGTATTTTTTATCGATGGCAATAAAAATCTTTTTCAACAATGTTCGAAATTTGTTTTTGAATCAAAGTAATTTTTTCTTTATAATAATACTTTTATGGTGCCCATTCATATTTGTTCCATCTTTTATTTCATCATTATTCTATATGATGCCAAATTAGTAATAGGTTCACTTCGTATATTTTTTTAAAATAAAAACGAAAGAAAGTTTCCTAAATTTGTAAATTTAGACTTTACTGTACTTATTAGGTACTCAGAACAATAATTATACGCTTTTGATCGAAAATGTGAGTAGAGAGTACAAATGAAATTGAATTTACAATATTTGTAACTTAATTATTACCTGTATTTATGGGTGTGTACAATGTATAGTTGTACTATTTAATGTACTTATATAGATTTATGCATTCTCGGTTGTATGATTAATAATAATTATAGAAATAATGTTCTGAAAAACAGTATTTTGTGTATATACGTAATCTCTAATATTCTAATAATTAACAATCTTTGCGTGAACCAAAATAGAATGTAACAATAATAAATATATTACCTAAAAATAAAAGTACTAACTTTTGTGATTGTGTTTATTAAATCTTAGGTTATTTACTAATTTGTGAGAGTTTTCGATATTTATAATTAAATATTAATAATACTTATGTTGCTTTCTTTTTTAATGAAATTAATATGTAATATTAAACAAAGATTTTAAATTAACGTACTATAATAATATATTGTATACTCTTGCATACAACTGACGTCCGAATTAACTGAAAACTACTTCATACACAAAAACGCTCAACTGTCTCGGTCTTCTGGTAACTTTTTTTATATAAATCAGCGTATCATAATGATACAAAACTATCTACTTTTTAGAAAGAGTAACTTTTCTTAATGTCTGTCTACAAAGTGAATATAAATTTTGTCACGCATGTTATTCTCTTTTCTATGCACACTTGCATATATCGCATCATTATATTGATTGTGCAGCTATTGCGAGGCAGCTCTAAACAGAGCTAAATTAATATTTATGTCTGTTCCCTGATATTAATGACAGATTGAATCCGTGAATTTACCTATTTTGAAACATGAATTTGTTATAACATTACCAGAATACGATAAAATAAAATTGGTTATGCACATTTTACAATCTGAATTGTTTTGAGAACATATTTAAAGATTGCAATATAGTAATTAAATAAAACACAATCCAGTAATATTATTTAGTAATATGACATTATAAAGATGAGCTATGATAATATAGTACAGTAGCACTTCAATATGACGAACACCCTGTCACCCACATTAGTCTGCTATATAGAAGTTCTCCTGTACAGTCAATTTTGCAGTTATTTTTTTTCTTCTGAATTGTAATAAAGCTTAATTCTGTATCAAACGATTTTAAAACAATATATTTGATTGAATGGAGCAGTTTTCTTCGCATATTATGATTGTTAGCAATTTTCATTATTAGTTTCAAATTAATTCAGTAAAAATTTAAACCAATCAAACAGTATAAATAACACGTCTTTTATTGGTCACTCCTACAATAATATTTTGTTATAATCTGGTATTTAATATTTATACAAACAGTGCTATTTTCACGATTTAATCTCACATATACACAACACTAATAGGGGTAGTAGGGAATACGAATTTGGGAATTCAATTTTGAATTCTGAAAAATTCCTAGATTTCGAGTTCCATTTTCTCGAAATTTGCAATGCCTGATAGGCAGTCAGACCTAATTTGAACTTTTAGTCGGATGCGCAAATTTAATAATCAACCAGCTAGTTTGACACGGCATATTAACATGTCATATCGTTTACTAACTTATTCTAATTGTATATATATGAATTAAGTATTATACCATCGGGTTCTGTTAATTTATATTATTTTGTTTCCTGTTGTTTTCCGATATTCCTTGAATAGGTATCAGATATTATTTAAATGTTTCTTTTGGCTCATAGGGGGAGCGTAATATATAGTCAATGACTTCACCAAAAACTCTTTATTATTAATTTCAGAAATTTTAATAACGGTTTTTATTATTTATAGAATTTATACGGTTTTTTTACTTGTGAATAATAAAGAATAAATAAGTGCTCGGTTTTAAAATACGCTTGTACCATTTGTAAATAGTACATATCTTTCGTACATTTTAAGCATTTGTGCTCTTTTTAAAGAGATTCAGCATTACACATGCGTTAAATTAATTATTACTGATTGATTAAACTTCAAATGCCAATTTTTAGTATATTTCACCATAAAGTGTAGTCGAGCGAATTGATGAAAAAAATATTTTTACCTTATAATTACGACATATCAAGTATATGAAAGTGCTGTTTCCAAAAACTTGTTCCAATATATCAAAATTTTAAACAGAACACTTTGAACAAGTATTTTTTGTATAAAAACCATGTAACATGTTTTTCAATGTTGACTTTTTGAAAATTGAAAAAAAAACCGACAATGCTGAAATTGGCTTTTTCAGTTAAATTTGTTTGCTTGCTAAATGTTTCTTCTATAGAAAAAATACTTTTTAAATCTTTTCCTTTAGATTTTGGTGTAATGGAATAAGTTCACTTTGGACATACCATACCCTCCTCATACATATTACGATACATCAATAAAATGCTTGAGGAATCTCGTCAAGAAATAAAAATCTATTAAAAGTATTCAAAAAATTGATGAAATACATCATTTATTAAGGTTCCAACGAAAGATTTATTGATTCATGCATATATAAAGACTTATTGATGTCAGTGTTATGTGAACATCCAGTTGAGTCTTGATTTACCAGGGTAAATGGCAAACATATTCCGCGGTGATAAATCTAAATATAATGAAAATATTCCTTCCTACTACAATATAAAATGAATTTTTAATTAAGGCTCATTTTATATCGTTCTTTTTATGTGTAGAAGGATTAAAAAAAACATGATTAAACTTGTTATGTTCAACCAATCCGTAATGAGTAGCCAAAGATTTTGCTTATTAATTTGAAATAACTTTATTTGTTAAAGTTTATGTTTTCAGATTTATTTGCATAATAGATATTAATAAAGAATCCTGTTTCAAACAAAAAACTTCTTAGTTGTCTCATTACTAACGAAAAAGTAATAGTTAGGCTTTTTTATTTGCATTATAGTAACATGCTTATAGTAAATCTGTTTTTCAGGTCAAAAACATGAATAATTCTGTCAGCAATCAGCTAATCAGTTAATCAGCAAAGTTCAAAGTTTTTTTCAGTCATAACACATATAATCAAAATCACTTGAATATCAATGTGAAATGTAAAATAAAAAAGCTGTGCTTATTAATTTCAAGATATGAGATATTTTGAGTAAAGAATAGGCTCAAAATCAACCAATTACAATATTGCAAGTATTGTAAAATAGAAAAATTTGAAAGCTACTGACAAAGTATTCCATTGCAATCAAAGAGTATTTTCTCCCTCCAAACACTTCAATCCTGCGTCGTGATATTGGCCTCCTCCGACATCAACTTTCACTTGGTTCTACCTTTGACCGTTTTCCTCTGGTGACAGATCCTAAAGGTCTTTAAATCCAGTTTGACACTATTCAACTGTTTCAGTCGGCAAGGACTTCGTTTGCATCTTAGTCTCCTAAATATCCATTTTTATGTCAGAATTAATTCATTCATCCTATCCACTAGCCATCTAATGCGATCCAATTTATTGTGTCCGGCACAAACTCAATTTCCACCTTGACTATATGTCATTGATGGTTCCAAAGATAACATGAAGTACACTAAAATGAACCCAGCATTCAACATATTTTTATGCTCACACCCGGTTCCCAAGGATATTTTTATTAGGGTTTTGCGAAGGATGCATTTCGAGTGTCTGTTTAATGTCCTGCAACTAAACATTTAGCTTAGAAAGATTATGGTGGATTGTAATGAGGTATAATGTACATATTATATCGAAAACAATTCATTCAAATGACACCCACCCATTGATTGGAGAAAATGATTATGCACCCGTGGTAAATGGATATTTAAAATTCACCATACTATTTCAGTATATTCCTCTGCTGAATATAAACATAACGATTTTACCTTTAGCGCGACGTGAAATATATTAACGACAATAAATTTTAAAATAATGTAATTAAGATTGGTTGTGAAAACCGTAGGTTATAGGTTTATTATAAGAAAGAAGTTGCCTAATTAGGTAGCTAATTTAATTAATTATTAATTTAAAATATAATTACTATATGCCCTTTCCTTTCTTTTCCTTTCTAAACCCATCAATATTGACAGATTCCAGTGTTGTAACTTTATAGGGTATTTCATTGTTTGATAATTTTGTTTTGTACATTGAAGATAATAATATATTTTATTTATTATTTATTTGAAGTCTTTATTATTATTTCTATTGTAGTTCACTTTTTCTCCTTTTTAATAAATTTATTTATTTAAACTCCCTAATTTTATTATTATGAGGCTCCTTTTGGTTAGGTATTATTTTTGTTTTGAATTATATAAATTCGCAATTATTATTTATTATTTATTTTTTTTATCATTCGAATTTCCAAAAAAATGTGTTTCTGTCAATATTGTATTTTCCGCAAATGCCCATGTCCATAATAAATGTTCCAACTTATTTTTATTTTTCAAATAAATTTATTTTTTTCCGAAATTGTGTTTTGTGTTGTTCATCCCTTTCGTAGTTTTTGTTCTTGTTACCTTTTAAATATCATTTTAAACTATTTTCATTACCGGGAAAGTAAATAACAATATGTAGAAATTAATGTTGCCAACTAACAACAAAAACATTTCCCAATATTATAAATTTAAAGTTAAACCCAAATATTTTCAAATAAACATATAAAGTCTTATGCAGAAAATAACACACTACTCGCTTTTAAATACTATCAAATTGTCATCAATCTTAATCTTCGATCCAAATACTTCAACATATTTAATTCAAACCCCTTTAATTCTTAATCCTTTCATTCATATTTTCGACTGATGGTGCTTAATGGAAATTGATTTTAAATTCTAAATTATTTAAAACTTAATCCTTTAAGCGAAATGCTGTTCTAGGTGCACAGTTAATGGGATACATTTTTAGTGTTGGGTTGTAGCATTTCACGAAGTTGTCCTATATGTTTTCATTGTTAATGTATCAATTTGGGCAGATTAAATCAGTCGGTTTTTGCATATCCCCGTGTTAATAAGAGTACTAATTTGCATACAAATTATTTTATTACCTGACACCTATATAAAAACACAAAATTCATCATGGTCAATCTGGTAAGTCATTTTAAATAAGAATGGGCCTACAATCACTGAGATTTTAGTAAAATGATACTGTCGACATAAGCTACATTTGAACCATAAAGTCACAAATGGCTCATATAAACAAAATAAAGTTTCTTTGATGTCGATTTCATTTGATTTAAAAACTTCAAAATGCAGTCAGGATTTTGTTTTTCATTCGACTTGTAAAAACACAATAATTTTTCTCCATATTGGCCAGTTCCTCTAACATATCTTAACACATTTTAACTAATTTTATATATTGTGTAATCAATTTTAATGCTATTCAACTTGAATTGTTCCTCTAATCTATCCCTTTGACAATATATTCTTCAGTAGACTTTCAATCATCATAGGTACGGAATATACAGAGCAGAAAGGGTAAAAAAATCCATAGCTGCATGAAAATAAACATATATTTATTGTGCAACATATTTGCAATTGTTTAACCAAATAGCCACAATCACGTAATATTTTATCTGTTATACGCCATGGAGGTTCATATGAGTGTTGCCTAAAACAAAAATTGTAATTGAGAAGTTATTTTAAATAGTCAACAATATTTCTATGCAATCAATCTGTCAATTTTTACAGATGCTTTTGAAATTAAGTGTGTCATTGACAGATTGATATTAAGAAATGATTTTTCACATCAGTACAAAAGTCTTAAATATTTTTAACTATAAAAACTTTGTTAATATGGGTTGAAATGTGGGTAGAAGTATTATATAATAAGACATTGTTATTATTTCCTTTAACTATCGATAATTGACAGTCTACTGTATCCATAAGAAATAAATTCCTGGACATAACACCAAATAAATATCAAATATTTTGTGTCTTGTGTCATGTGTCTAAAATGCACGGAATCCTGCTTTGATTGTCGAGTGTTGCAATGTTTGGTTTATTGTGTTGTCCCTCAGAGGTTCCGCAAGGCTTTGGGTTCCAGCCCTTACCGATCGTCCGCCGTCCGCTCTATTAAATTCGGAGACACCACGCTTAACAAATGTGACAATAATGGAAAGGTGAGACATCTAACATTTTTGATCGATTTGATTCACTTTATACATTACACTACAATGAATTATTGAAAATCAAAACTACACCGCTAAAAAGAAATGAAATAGTTAAGATATGCGTATCCTAAAATGCACACTATAACTCAAAGTTTTAGGATCGCTAGTCTTGATGTACAGAGTGCAACAATTTCAACAAAAACGACATGCACTATGTAAATTTAAACTGTTTGATGTTGTATGCTTAAAGAGTGGAATTAACTGGTTTTATTCAACAATTATTAATATAACTGGGTTTACCTTGGTTATAAATTTTTTTAAATGAAACATAAAAGTTCATTTTATAAGTAAGGAAACATTGACTGTGATTGAAGACTTCTGGAAATCTCCTTGTGAATTTTTCAAATGCGTAATTGTATGTATTTATATATCATATTTATATATTCAATCACATGTCACATTTGGTTTGAAATTTCTAGCTCAAGAGCTTTAATCTGATACCAGCAAGTATTTTGATGGGAATAGTTAATTGCCCATCTTTGTAAAAATCTGTTTAAAATTTAAAGTAGATGGAAAGGTCCATAACAGTAATCCTTGCTCAGTTAATGGTTGGGTGGCATAATAACTGATTCCCTTTAACTGAAAAACCAATTAATATTTTAAAGGTAAATGCTTGATAGAAAATTTATAGTTTTGATTATCAAAACAAATAGACAATATTGTTTTCCATTGGTCTGACACTACTTATGAATATTAAAATTTTTGAATATGAATACACATGATTAAAAAGTTACTAATGTAATAAAAAAATAAATATTTTATATCGTGTTTTGTTTTCACAGTTTCATGAAAAATGGCATATGGTGGCATGCGGCGGTACCCAAGACCAGAAAGATCTAACCCAAAGGGCGTATCAATTCCTCAAGAAAACAGCTCTGAAGCCACGGTCATTGAACTTTTGACATACACCTGCGGTGAAAATAAACGGGACTAAACGTGTTTCTCCAATTATTTCTGTTGATTGATTGGATGCTACACCATCCTTCTCCAATAATTATCTGCTTTATAAATTGCCATAGTACTGAATATTCGTATTTTTTTATTTGTCATTTGAGGTAAAAGATATGGGTATCGGTCATGACGGATTGAAAAGTTACAATTTATTTTGATTTATTCAAATTTATAATAAGCTTTCTTAAATTCAGTCTGTCATAGTTTCTAAAGAACGTGTCGATTCAGGTATCATTTTCTCTATGAAGCAGTATAGTACTGAGGTAATCTCTTTTTCAGATCGCTGATCATATTGACAATATGTTTTTTTTAATGTTTGAAACATATTTTTGAGTGACAGTCTTCTTCGTACCCTATATGAGCTGCAAAATGTCTTGCTAGTCACCACGCAATAAACAATAAGCATGAATAGCGCTAAGTATTTATTATATTCAATTTAAAGGTGTCACTGATTCTGCTCTCAATAAACTTAGTTTCTTTCGGATCCATCAGCCAGTCAATCCTTCCAAAATATTCTAACAAGTGCATCATCTTATCTAGAATTAGAAGTCATCACACTATATGAAGGAAACAAGCACCGCAATAGGCAATTATTCTGCCGTATCCGTTGGCAAAGCTAAAATAAACCATTAGATATCCATATTGGCCAACATAATAATCTGACAAAATTTTTACAATCCTTCCTTTATAATTCGTCATTGGAATGCAGAACTATCCTAATAAAAATGCATGCCATACATTTTAGTAAAAAAATTAGCAGTCCATGATATACAGAGTATCCTATTTATAAACATAATGTATTTATAAATAAGTTTCATGAAAACCGAAGTACCCTAAGTAACCAAATATTGTATTTTATTAAAAATCTGAACAATCCAAAACATACTCATCGCAAATTATATTTACTTACAGGTAATATACTCACAAAAATATGCAAAAAGTCAAGTTTTTACAAAGATAGTCATAAAAATATATGAATTGTAATACTTTTCAAACAGCTCTCCTGTAAAAGTCCAGTGTGTCATAGGATAGTTCTGCATCCGAGCGACGAACTGTCCAATATTCTTTTGGTTTTCCTCCAAGAATCACTCTTGGTCAATATTCCAATCTTTTACCGAATCATAAATTTTAAATATATCTTTAACACGTTCGCGGACACATTATTTTTGCGAACAAAAAATCTGTTCTCTGGAA
>JAGVSQ010004130.1:3251-20044 GCA_022683975.1 Rhyacophila evoluta
ACTTTTGTAACTGATACAAATAAGTTCACAAGATCCTTCAAAAATTCACTGTTGTATGGGTAAAGCTCGTTATTTACGTTTTCGATATGAAACGCTTTTAAAGACGAGGGATGTATTCTTCTATAATCTAGCTGTAAGATTAAAAAAAATATATATTTGTAATCATTAAGATGGAAGTACAGTTTTATATTTAAGGCTTAGACGTAATAATTTATTATCTCAATTTAATTCAGCTATACGTTTGTACACACATGAATATACTGAGAATTTATATCAGCTTGTATGAGGATAATTTGGAACACACCCATCTATTTCTTTTGCAGGAGTTGTGAGATGTATCGAACGTTGTGGAACCAAACCGATACCCATGAAAATCCAATTGCAATTATTATTCCCCCCAAAAGACAAATGATGGGTAAACATATAGATGAAATAACATCTTGTACTGATTAAAAAATATTGTTATTTTTACTAACTATATTTTTAACGTTGCTGCACAGCATTTAAAATATTATTTCGTCGTCGTTCATCTTTCGTGAGACATTGCTTCATCTCTGTTCATTTCTAGTCGCGTCAGTCCATTGTGATTCAACTAAACATTTTCGCTGATACTTGACGGTTTTTAAAACTTGAGCGATAAATCTAGACAATAACTGCTTTTAATTACTTTTATCCCCACATATCCCACACTACATGATAAAAATCAAACAAATATAATACAAATTGTAGAATTATTAAAAAAAAAACCGATTGAATATTTATTACAGGAGTTTCATATAATATTAACGGTGATTTTGTAGCGTTCACTGATTTAAATGTGTTTCTTACCTGCTCAATTTAAAAGCATCAAATCCAGTTTTGTTTAAAAGCTACCTACTCAAAAAGTTAACCTCTATTTTTCGATCGAACGAAATAGATATAAACTTTAAGCTCGGTGAACATCTGGACCTGAAGCATTTAATTTCTAATATTTATTTTAACTTATTTTCAAAATATATGCCAATATTATTCTTTTACTTACATTTCATTTGTTTATTTAGCTCTCCTACTCTGTGTTACCACTTGTGTGCTTTATATAGACGTACACTTACTTAATCATTTGATAAAATGGTTATATGTTTATATATAAATACTTTGTTGAAATCGATTATTTTAATACATATAACTAAAATTAAGTTTGATCAATTTTGTAAAACCGTCCTAGTTGAAAATCGCAATGAATTACACGTATCTTGTGTATATAAAAATATATTTATTATTAAAAATATACGGTCGTTGACTTGGAGAGTATTCGTGCCGATAGTGTGCACGATTATGAAATAAAAAGATTCTACTAGATGTGTTATGTAACACTGATTTTCTATTGGACATCAACTTTTTATTAATTCCGGATAAATATTGCACGCACATTATTGATAACGAATGATATTTGAAAAAAAATCCCATATCTTTCGTGCTAATAATTCGATATGTATAACCACCAAACTTATTATTAACCGCTGGTTTGTTAACTATTTTGATTGAATTAAAAATCAGTTCCGGGTTATACAACACTCAATTTCTCTATTACATACTGTTTTACCATCTCATCTTCTTCGAAAAGTGATTATGAATATTATATTGCAGGGTTGTTTATTTTATGTCAGAATCATGTGGAGAATATTTAGCTCAGTTAGCGATAAGTAAATAGCGTTTTTCTATTATGATGATACGTATTTTACTTCATAATTTTTTTTTGTACCTCTAAGAAGGTGTTTTAATTCTAAAATACCTCTAATTATTAAGACTAATCAATAACGCGTTCAAACTAATTGAAAAATTCAGTTTGGTCAGTTAATGGATTGAGTATTTGGATTTCACCCAATCTGAGCAAATAATTTCTCACATTGTAGAGATTTATATGCTACATTCATGGCCGACATATTTGAAAATAAATGTGCTTAGTTTTGTGGAAAAAAATATGTTTCATGCAAATTGATTATAGTTATATGTACATCTATGTATCTACCATAGATGGAAGAATTAGAAACCACATTTAAATGTAAATTTATATTGTATTTTCACATACAATATACTTGTGTTTTCTTAATAAAACATTGAGGAAAACACGGCACATGCCCCAAAAATCCCATTGAGAAGTTGCATAGAATGCAATTTGCTCCACATGTATGGGATATACCATGCAGACAACTAGCCAAGCCGGCTGGTATAAATAAATAAGTCCGTGGGCCTTTATTGTCGCGAGCAAGGAAGACGTTAATCTCGGCCGATAAAACAGAGCCCGCCGAATGAATGGGTCATAATTAGTTTCCTTTTGTTGGCTGCGACGTCTCCTGGTGGAACAAAACGCCTGAAATACGACGCCTAGATGCGACCGGCGATACCGCAGCGCCCGCGGTCGACACTATCGCGAACTGACGCCGCTGGTTTTTTCCCTACCTGCCGGCAGACTGACAAGAGGGGCATTTATTGTTAAAATTATTCATTCTTCCAATATTATACAGCCACCAATGCTAAAAATATGCTATCTGGAAAATATAATATTTTTTTCGAACTTTTGTAGCTTTTACAGTTTTAGAGTGGACGCACAACACACCTGTAATCGAATCACCGTGGAATGAAAAAATATAATCATGTTTCTTACCTGTCTTTTCTAGCTTATACATTATTGTTCATTTATTAACAAATTTAAGAATGAGATCAACAGCATTATTTCTTGAAATTTGTCAATTCCCCCCTCCCGTGGATACATGCGAATCAACGTAACGTTTAATATTAGCTATATTCGATATGAATCGTGCATTATTTTCGTAAGAACTACAATATCAATCTCATTAAGTGTATATAATAATGTGTATTATTTGTTACATTGAGTTTGTGTGTATTTTAATATAAACGTGACATTTCCGTGCTTATTTTGCCAACACATACATGACATAAGCGGAAAGGGTTAAGCAAATGTTTAGCAACTGAGTCGTCGGATTTTTTAACAAACCGTTCTAGTGTAGAGGTCAGTGTGTTGCGTATTAGAGCGGAAACGGTAATTAACCTTATTATATTTATATACCTTGACATTTTTCATGTTTTAATTGTGACTCGAAGTAACGGAGTGGTAAAAATATGGATACTTATACAATATAAAGAAAAGTTTAATACTCGGTTTCGATAATGACCAACAAATACCACCGTCATAAATCTAAGTAAAAGTCAATACAGTAGTACCGCCCACAACCTTATTTTATATAAAATAATAAAAATGAGTTTAACGCCGCGTTACCCTCAAGGTGCCATTAACCCAATTTTACTGAGTTTTTTGTCATTACGGCTTATTTGCACTTATGTATGAAAAGTATTGCCTTTAGAGAAGCTTTTTGCAGTAAATTTTCCAAACGATAAATTACCCTGGTAAACATTTTCGCCTCTGTCTCCATAAGATCCTAAGTCCCCAGTCGCAGCCGAGTATCTCAGTTGTTATAATACCCGAGAAGCCTTTTTGGATGCTAGTCTCATTCTCCGCAGGATACGGTGGCGATGTAAGTTGGAGAGATTACTTTTAATGTGCTCTCTTCCGGTTTCGGTTTGAAAATTGTAAAACGGACTTATCTTGGAGCTTGTCCGATGCTAAACGCTCAATAGTTCCGTTTCACTTTAAAGCAACCCCTGAAACATGAACGACGATTAACCTATCTCATTAAAAATATAAAATATCACCCGTTAACATCACGCCGATATAATGATAACAATCATACATTAATTAATGCCTATGTTAAATAATATAGATACACAAACTATTAGTAAAATTGGGAACAATATGTCAAAGTATTATACTTTTAATGCATGCAAGTTACTATCTATTTTCTAAATGTATGTAAATATTTTTGTTAGGATTGATTTAATTTACGAAGAAAGTGAACTTTAATGATATTATTCCTGACAAATTGTTTTAAATTAATGGCAAATTAAAATTATAAAAAAATTATTTCTGTGGATATTATTATAAACGTTTTTAATGGTCTGCTACCATCACACATACACACACAATGGTACACTACACACGCACTACGTCGTTGAACGAATATAAATTGAGCGTAGATCCATCTATACAGAAAACAGTTGGCATATAGTTTAAAAAAATATTATTCTTATAAATATAGCGTATTCTTTTTTTACCATAAGCATAACATAAGGAATATTTATATTAAATTTATACCTACTTTTATCTTATTCAACGCCATAGATACGAGGATATTATATATTTTAGATAGATTTTAAATAGTATTTGTGGATTTAAATTAATATATTTTATAAAAATATGCATCAATCTTGTTAATTGCATAACTGCTCAATTGTGCATCAGAACCAAAAAGTAAAAATAATTATTGTAATTCTGACAGTATTATGACAGTTATCTTGTGCGCCTCAGCTAAAAATATGTGGCTGCATAAAATAAAATTTCGTTACTTATCAACGTAGCCAACATAGCACACAATCATTTATATGATATTTATATATCCCATCGTGAATCCGCAATAGTTCCAAACTCGCGCAAAGAGGGTCTAATAAAGCATAAACGCTTTCGTCATTTAAATAAAATCTAGATCTAAGCGAGAAACTAGAATCGTATTCCATCGGATTTAGCGTTGGTTTAACGCGGCTTATCCTAACATAGCTTCATCGCGATATTGCGTGAGGTTTCCACATTTTTGAATCGCTCTTCGTCGCAGCTCCAACACCCTCATCCTTCTAGCGCAGTAGCGTATTAATCCGTCAACCCGAGGAGGGTAGTTGCAGAACAATAATTTATTTTAAAACCAGCGAAACGTGCAATGAATGCATTAATCACTAATCAGTCTATGTGTATAATCCACTGCTATTTCAGATAACTACTTTTAGGCCTAGGCTACGATAGATGCCACGGTGGCAAAGCGACAGCAGCAATGAGCAAGTTCGGCAGCGCGTCGATACGTTGTCGTCACAACAACTTGCTTACTCACCTATGTATAGCTATTTTGTATCTCTGCTCCCGACTCTCTGCTGCTGTCGCTCTGCGGCCATGGCATCTATCGTAAACTCGGTCGTATTCCGTACATATGTTTCTGTGCGATTGTTCGTCTTATGAACTCAACATCGCTTTATAACTCATTACAATAGATTACATATTTATTCAAATTATAATTTGATAAACATTTACCTTCCATTTATTCTTTTCTAACAATAGTGCCAAAATTATCACCTTTCTTACTCCTTCGTAATATCATGACACTTCATTAATTTACATCATTAGCAAGTACCGCGAATATACTTTTTGTGCTTAACCACTCATTATATCGTTTATCATGTACCCATTTGGCCTGCTTGATCATCAAAGACTTTTCTTCGACATTGCGTTCAGTTTTTATAACTGAAAGTAATGTCGAAGAAAAAGTTATTTTGAATGCATGTGTTCTGTGTGCATCTTCTTACCTCTAAAACTGATAATAAAAACTAAAAAGCCATCATTGTAGTTTCCCCCTGTTTTTCGTACCACTGCTCTCCCTCTCATCGCCCGCTTTTATTACAAAAAGCGCCCATTCATGGCGATTCATATATTTACTTTGTATTAAGTGCTTCGCGTTTCGACCCCCTTGCGACCTACCCCAGAAGCGTATCAAGGCCAATAGTGCCAATTTACGTGCCCACCTTCAAGGGCAAACATAACATGAAACCGTAACCTATTTCTTAATTGATATTTTGCTGCTGACGGAGACGCCGCAGTAATTGCACCTTTAAATTTATAATTCGGTATACTCATAACTTTAACTTGCTTATATTCTTTTAGCTGTATACACATGTAAATATTTCGTCACCCAACACCGTATCTTCATCAAAGCACGTAAAGCTCCACACTTTTTTTAAAACAGTCTGTGCATGCATTTTAAAAATATTATGGTTGGTTGATCATATTAAGATTTTTCAGGCAAGTATATTGTGTCAAATTAAAAATATTATTGAATCACTCCGGTGGCTGAGATATAAACGCACACGTTTCGGTGATCGAGGTTGCGAGTTCAAATCACACAGTCGCTAAGGATTTAAAAAAATGAATGACGCAAACCTCGATGCCCTATTGGTTGCGTAATTGACTGGCGACCGATTAAAAAACAACCGTCATGATAAATATTCACAGTGCAGCGATCAAAATAAAATTATTCAAAATGGATATTGTATATATTATATGTTCACATTGTGTAGATCCAAATGCTCCACTTTCGAAGTAGGTGTGGTAAAAGTAGATGATTAATGAAACTTGATTTTAAACATAAACTATAATACGAGTATATGAACGTTGTAAACTTCCGAATGAATGGTTATTTGGACCTCCGCGAGTTTTTTTTAAAAGCTCATAATTTTCAATTCAAAAGCTCATCATTACATTTTACGTTGTTTCTTTATGTTATATTCATATATTGAACAAACCGTGTAAGGTATAAAATAAATCATCACCATGTATAAAAAATCAATGTATAATAAATTACAGATAATTACGTACCACAACTCTTATGGCAATAACAACCCTTCATTTGACTCTGAAAACGCTTTGTCTATGCTCAAAAGTTGCGTCACAACTTTTTAAACCCCAAACCTTAAAATTATACCAATCCATTGACATTATAACTATGCTATACATTTTAGGATTGATGATGCCGCTTAGATATAATGAATTCTAGGGGTGCAACGTATTTTTATTTTGATTTAATTTAAAAGTACCCTTGGAAAATTGCTTTTAGAGAACTGTGCGTATATTAAATCCGTCGATGTATACCTATATCCCTGGCGGAACTGTTAAATCGTAAAATGAAATGGTTTTCATAATCGAGGGGTGTATTTCATGAACTGGCCTAATCACTGAGTCATATTTCTTGATTTATCGACTCGGTTGAGTGAAATATTTCAAACATCGGCCTATGAAATTGTAGAAATAAATTTTGCTGAGGGGTGAATCACATTGTAATGCCATAAATCGTTCGCCTATTATTGTTAGTACTCACATTAAAAGCCATAGCGTAATATTTATATGTCATAGTTTTTTATTAAAGTGCGCCCCCAAAAATTTATAAATAATGACTGTGGCCCAATACTTAGAAGTGCTTATGTTAGGTGTTATTCTTTTATTTGATTAGGTTTTGAAAATGATTCTTTTATTATCATATACTGGTAGAAAAAAAACTGCGTAATTATTCGCTTTAAAATTCCTCATTCACGATGTAAATTGCTGATGAGTAGCAATCACCTAAATTGCATGATTGATAATATATTTGACATTGCCTTATGTAACTTTGTATAGTTCTTATGTTGATGATATGAGTGGCGGATTTACCTATAGGCGCGCATGGGGCCTCACAATTGAAGGGACTTCCAAATAGTCTAGGATCGGGCCTTAAAAAGGTCCAGACTAAAGTAGAAATTATTAAAATACTGTGAGACATAAAAAACGAGATATCATAAAATTCAAGACGAAAATAAATTTTCAAGAAGAGTTAGTTCTAATAAAAAAAACTATTGCGCCTGGGGCATGTCAAGTGCCAAATCTGCCACTGGATGAAATTGTTTAATTTAGCCACATGTGCTCGGATGGAGTATATAAATCTCCTCAGCGTGAAGACTTTTCTTAACAGTCAATCGCTCAACCATTGGGTATGCATATTCTGTATATCAAATTTAATTAATGATGTTGATTCTGTTTATATAAAAAAGATATCATTGAAGTGTATTACATGTATTGAGGTGTACGATACCGAAAAGTTACCATATCAATATTGATTAGTGGGTGGGCTATCATTCGTTTTCATTATTCTTTACGTAAAATTAGTTAAATTTCTTCATTCGTAATACATATTGATTTCTCCAATATTGTGTCAAAAAGTTATTCTCGTAGCACGCGTAAGATCTCATCTGGAATTAATCTAAAAAATACACTTTTTCATTAGGCCGACGCACCGTCGAGACCAATTTACCTGTCGTAAAATTTCCCATCAAATTGACCCTCGCTCGACTCGGACATCGCTTTCTGCGTGCAAAGTTTGTTTTACAGCTTGCCTCCCTATTCTTGCTCCCCTCGGCTGTTTATTTATTTGAGTTTCCATTCGTTTGGCTGGCAAGCGTGTCACAGGGTTGCTAGTCTCCTCATCAATATCTTATCACACGTCATCAAAAATAGGGGCTGAGAATTGATCGTATTCTAGTTGGATTTTGTTCATTTATTTAATTACATTATATGAATAGCCGCACAATCGTACGCACATACTTTCATATGCCATGGAAACACGAAGTGTATTTTAATATTATCAAAGAAAATACGACCCAGAACACCTAGTTATACTTGATATTTAAAATGGTTGCTTATACAATAGTAATTTATTATGTCACTTTATTGGTGAAATTAGAAACGTATATTTTAATCTATATATATAATTTATGTCACTGTGTATTTTTCCTTACTGAAATACGAATAAGTAGTCAAGTTAATACAAGCGTTAGCCATTTATTATATTGACTTGTCGAAATCCAGTGGTAGTTCTCCCCTGGTGGACTGGTACGTCCTATCCTAAGTTCAATGCAGTAATGGAGGTTAGTGTATTTGCGTAATGGGAATATACGGACGTTGCGTGTCGCCCAATTTACTCGAGATCCCTGGATCAGAGGTTTAATCATATACCGCTGCTGAAATCCACATCCCTTTGTATTATAAGCATGTCATCGAGATAGCTAATCTGGTCTTAAGTGACTATATCTCTAACGAGGTTAATGCTGTTATGGTGGTCCGTAACAATAAAATAAACATGTTTGTTAACCTTTTCAATTTATTTTAAATGTAGCGAGTAAATATTGCACTTATATTATTCTATGACAAATTTTACGGTAGGTGATTAGTTTTATATGCTGGATGTATAGCCATAATACTCTTCTAAATAAAAAAATAAAATCTAAACGGGGTCCACTGAATCCAAATGCGTTAAAAATCAGTGGTGTGGCTGGTTACTATTATAGCAGTATTTTTGAGTAAAACAAACGTGGCTACTGTATCAATAAAACAACTTAAAGTTATATTTATTAAATATATATCAATCATTATCACCGCATCGTATTAACTTAATATAACTATAACATGAGATACGTGTTCTTCTGAGATAGGTGAAGATGATAGAATGGTAATGGTTCCTCGACGGTGACATCGGCATCTTTGCGGGGAATCAGGATTTATTTTAAACCATAGTCGGCGTATATGATGTTTAAGATTACTGCGGGACATTATTAATATATCTTTATCATACGTGATAAAATGCTAGAACAAAGACAATGCTAATTGCATACAGGTGTTAGACATGAATAGACAACGTCTTCCCATTTGTTCACTATTTATTACTATTTAGATAAATAAAAGAAGTTTTCCGACGGTTTTTACCTGGAAAAAATTATATATGTAGGGTGCAGTGCTAAGAACTTGATAGTTTTTGTGTTAGTAATTGTTTCCTAAATATTACATTTAAAACTGATATAATTGTCATAAATTACTAATGAAAATGAATCTCCTTTTTTCCTCATCATGATTTTTTTTTTTTACAAATCCCATTGAATTATAATGTAGATGAGGTGTTGACGCCTCTTTATATATACACGCGCACGTATATTGTCATATATTTTATTTTCTACCCAGTCTGTCTGCCGCGCGTCTAACGGTCGACGCCGGTCTATTTATGAGTTTAACCGATATGCAAAAGTAAAATCGTGGGCGTTGAGTTTAGAAACAGTCACGGGTTTTTCCATTTGAAATTCTAATCGACCCGTTTCATAACTTACCACATGCGAATGTAAACGAATTGAAACCCCCCATTTTTATCGTGATTTTATTTATAGCTGTTATTCAAACAAAGTGACCTAAACCAAAAAATGAAGATACGTGCTTCTGCAATATTAGCGACGATATTCTTTAGGATGGTATTTAAATTTGATAACTGATTTATATCTACGGTTGTTGTACGACAATAATATTTATATCTACAAAATGGCAGTAACAGTATAGAAGTAAATCGAGTAATATGTCGTAATACTTTCTTAAGTACTTGATTTATAAAACGTTATGTTGTAAGTATGTCTAATAGAGAAGAAATAAAACCACTAGACTAGCCTGTGTTTTCCGGTTACAATGACAATTATTATTTTCTAGATTGCTATCAGAGGTACATACTTGATTCTTGGTAATGTGTAAATAATTTATCACCATCAAGTAAAAACTTGCTTGATAGATAAGTTATCTTACTCGTCTTTACTAAAACGGTAGCCTGATTGAATACATCTAGTCAAATAGTACTCATTTTCTTTTAACTGAAAATATTTTAGAAATGTCCACATTACTAACGCTATTGATTACGTAAAGTAAAATCACTAATTTAGAATATGTAATACGATTAATCTAAAAACAAGATTGATTCATTCCTACTAATTATATAAATGTCATCAATATTCGGATCTTATTTGAATAATTGTAATTCACAGCTTTAAGCACAATTATATCAATACTAATATTTTATTATCAATATTCTCGATTAGTTAGTTACTGTTTTTAATCAAATTTGAAAGAGGTTTCGACCTCTTTCAATTGTATATTCGTCCTTATTGATAATTTTATATTAATTCGTCTATGTTCATTTGTTTTTGATAGCGCGCATTGAGGAGAAATATATTTTTTTGCAGCATAAATATTGATGATTTGAAAATATTTCATTTCTTAACTTAACACAAAATATTTAGGGCTACATACAATACTCACTTGTCAAAAAATTATAGCCTTCTCACTTAATAAGTGATAATTTTCTAAGAACTCAAAATTCTGACGAATGCCAGACTAGAAATCGTAAACGCCGAGATCAAGAGTACTAGAGATGACCAAAAGCTGCTATGATTTATAAAGATGATGTTCTAAAAAAAAAGCGGACGCCATTACTAAGTTATAATAGATCGCGCGTGAATAGTTCAATAATAAGAGGTTAGATGCGTGATTTTTTTATAAACTGATCATTGAATCAGATAACATAAAGTAATTGCAACAGTCGTTTATGTATAATTCAGAGTTTTAAAAGTTAAAAACATATTTTCTTTCACCTTGACCTTTCTCACCGGCAATATTCCAAAACCCGTGTCGATGTATTCGCTTTATAATCTTTTTATATGACATTTTTTCCAGACTAAATATGATTTATCATATTTTCTGCTGTTTTATTGCATTCACAGATCAATTTAGAAATATGTCACAGCTTTCACACCAATATGATTTATGCTTGAAAAGTCAATCTCATAGACGTCGCGATCTAACAAATTAATGTGTCTACAAAATGTTTAAGTAAACTATTCTCAATATAAAAATTACTTGCACACATCTTAACCAATATTTAGTTGTATTGTTGAAAAAACGAGTATTTAATATTATATTAGGTTACCTTAAAAATATCATTCAACACTACAATTTTTTTTAGCTATAATATTTATTATGTATAATAGCTAACTATGTAATAGTAAATATAAAAAAGTAGTGAAAAGAGTTTAATTACGGTTTCTTTGTTATAATGACATTTAGGATTATAACACTATCGGGGATCACTGCGTCTTCAATATTTACGTTATGATACTATTTATTTTGTGAACGTATAAATATTACTAGAATATTAACAACTTATAGGTATTTTTTTTAAACTGGCTGAATAGTGGGAAATGGTATGTATTTTTTACCAAGTTTGATACTGTTTAATAGTTGATATAGTTGATCTAGTTATATAGATACAGTGGGAGACCTGAGGTTTTTTTTTATTGGAATATGTAAATAACATTTGATGATCGACGTTACGCTCCCTATGATGTACTCGAACACGTTTTTGAGAATATGTAATAAAAAGTAAATATACATTTCAAAGAATTTCTTGCGTCGGATACAACGTAAACATAGTTGATCAAAATATTATTTGCAGCAGTATACGTATGTTGATACAATCCTCAGATAAATTCCTCGGAGATTCAAACATCCAATAAATTGTTTTCGAAATCGTTCAAACTGAACAAAGGAGCTTTTGAGGTCTGAGGTCCACTATAAAGCCTGCGTACGAATTAATTTGACCTTAAAATTTTGAGTTGCTTATCTTTTGAGCGGAGAAAGTTTGCTTCCATTGCCGGCGGTGTTTTCATCACGATAGACAGATATTCGTACGAGACGATTCGCAAAACATGAACCGAGTTAATCCGCGACAAAGCCTATAAATCCTACGTGGAATATCTATTATTTTCTATCATCACATGCCCATATAAAGTTTTAACTTAAACTTATTGATTTTACCCTTTGCTCTGCCTAGAATTAATTAATCATAAATTATAACTATATGTACGAATATATTCGGTTTGCAATAAAAACAACTAAACAATATTTAAGTTGGCTCATAAAAAATATTAGCCCTATAAACTTTCAAACCTTAGGTTTCTCCAGACTTTCAAAACTTCTAATTTATTTCGCATTCATTATAAACAATTCCAACTTGAAAAAATGACATTTTTTTAAATAACGCTCGAGTATTGTGCCAATGTAGCCAATAAAGGTTTTTTTTTATAAATACCGTTCATTGTCAAGGAACGTTGAGAAATATATAGACGTATACTAATACTATCTAGTATTGAAAAATCACACGTACGCTACATTTTTTTTTATGTTTTGATTAAAATGACTTAAATTAAAACATCGATTTCGTCGGCCTTTTTTCATATTTATATTCTGAATCGGGTCGTTCAGCAAGTAATTCGCTGGTCTGGCTTATATGTCATAAATTATGAATAATTTAAGATGGATTAATTGTGGCGTGCGTGACGTTTGTCTCCTGATCAAGGTTTGACTACGATCGTTGAAAAGTGCTTTACAACCGTTACACCTGCCAACTAACGGCTGTGTTAATGTAGCATGTGGTATACGGACGCAAAAGATCCAGCGCAGACAACTCGCGTACAGTAAGTAAGCCTATTACATATTTCTGTGATGATAATTCAATTTGCCGATCGATTATACCACTGCTCATCCTTCGTGATTTTCAATATCTTTGATCGTGGGAGGTGAATCCGATCGTTCACGATCGCAGTTTGCTTTTGGCGCTTACTTTGTGCTGATTGCGCGTTTAATTTCGGAGCTATTAACCTTTGTTACGGCACGTCTGCTTTTCAGAAGAAGTGAACACATTTTTGAAATTAAAAAGAAATAGTCTTACGTGACTTATCGTGCCAGCGGCGCTTAAATGGGACGCTTTGGGTTTGGCGATTTGATAAAGATGCATTAAACTCGGTTATAAGCGTATATTTGGTACGTTTCATGTGCTTTCGACAAAAATATTATGCGTTGTTATTACTCGGTTATTGTTTCATACTTAAATAGTTACACAGAATCGTGATATTTTGTGCAATCTTCTTTAAAATATAATCAGCATAAATGATACTCCAATTAAATAATTAATGATTAAGAACTTCTTTTTATATTTTTTAAAACTTTTAATTGCTGTACTAATAAGTTTTTTTCTCTCGGAGTGTCATTCATTCGTCAAGTTCTTAGTATTAATTCTTTTTGTTTTATACTCAGAAGTGTTTATTTTCATTTTTAAGTAATTGAATTAGTTCATTATCTTTCAGTGTAATTTTATGAAAATAAAAGGTATAACTACAATACAACTTCCCATTTTTTTCAGTATCATGATCAGTATGTTTTCAGTTCATTTTAAGGATCATTTATTTCTCTACAATGAAAATAGATGCATATTATTGCAACTATTTATTTCGATTCGAATATATAGCCAAGGAAGAGACACGGAACAATGCTTTCTTCACCGCAAACATGTTACAGATTGTGCAGTTTTGAAGCTGGCCTCAAAGCAGTTTTTATTATTACTATCGTATCAACCATCATCATCGAATATAAAAATCTTTTTTATTGAAGTGTATAAAAATATTACCAGACCATATTGTAAATATAACTTCGTAAAATTAACCTGCAAATTTTCAAATACGCCCAAAATTCACTTAGAAGAAAGGGTGGGCGGGTCAGCAAAGCTCAGAGAGTCATAACATTATCATGTGTAGAAGATACCCGCATTATATTGTGTGTAGTGAAACCGCTCGTATCACTGGCGGTGAAGGTAGGCGGCTTTAAAATATTTCGCTTTGTCAATTTTTCACAGATTTCGTGACGTCACGCTGGGTGGGCGGCAGGGGTGCGCGAAGGCTCGCGTGCCCGCTCAAAGGGGCGGAGGCTTTATTTTAAACGTAATTAATATTCATCACATGGCCCGAGTCCAATACTTGCTAACTTGTTAAGTCATCGTGATGGTCTTTTTTTGCGACGTGGTCGACTGTGCAGAAGTACTTAGTATAAAATAAACCACGAAATTGCCAAGTCCCTTTTCTATTCACCATTAATTTTGGAAATTAAAAAAATAATTACAAGTCGAAAACAGTCTTCGTTAAATTTTAGCATCTTATTATATTCGCGCTCACTGTATTTTTTTAATATTTCCTATTAAAATTTTCGTATCTTACATTCGTTTTCCTAAATAACGCAAGCCAACCTATTCGCGTGTTTTAATCATTCTATCATCGATACAGCTCCAGGTAGTTAGTGCATTGAGTCGTATGATTATCCGCGGAGAGGTTGCTCACACAATACGCATTGATTGCACAACTGTTTATATTTTTTAGAATTATCTCACGTGTCCTATAACTGGCGTCAGACTTCAATGAAGAGCTTAATTGACGACTTGATATCTAGCGTACCATTGTTATATTTAAAATGTAACGTCCTCACCCATTGTGTCACATTTATGACATTTAGTAGGCATAAAATTATGCAAATATACGTATATTTTAATACACCATAAACTTGAATACGCAAATGAAGTGAAACGGTGGCAATTGTTACCGAGAGTATTACCTACTTACGCAATTTAACCTTTGAGGTTTCATATAATAATTACTTATTTCTTGAGATATTACTTTTGTCTGTTAAACAATGATCTGGCGTTTGTTTATTTTATCGCTTACTTAAGTTATACTGGAACGTTAATTTATTATATTTGTTCACTTTATTACTTAATTAAGTTACAGCTACATAGATCTTTATGAGCGTTCGTTGCGGAAATGAAAAACGCAAACGTGCCCGGGAATTCAATAATATAAAAGTAGGAAGAGTCATTATACTGGAAAAGCCTTTCAGCCTATTCTGGTGATCCGCCACCTAACTCTGGCCCTTGGTACAACACAGTACAGTGACAAAATTCTAGACATTTATATTTTATTCAAGATATTGTCATCATTACATTCACAAAAATTTTAAACAATTTTAAACGAAATCTTCATACAAAATATGTAAAACACTTTAAAATATAATTCTCGATGTTCACGAACACGTCGTAAGTATTATTGGAATACATAATGTGTGTAAACTGTATTTCTCGCTATTCTCTGAGAATTTAGGAATACAGGCAGTCCTTTACTTACGACAATTCGGACTTAAAAGCACAAACGAGCTATAAATTAGCATTTTTCGAAATACTAAGAGAGATCATTAATAACATTCCTATATTATTTTTAGCTCGAACTTTACCTTTTGTAATATATGAACTGAGTCGTACTTATACTAACTATATTACACGCACAAACTATAATATAGTGTCCGTTGCCAACAGTATGAGACTGCTGCTATTTACGAGGTTAAATACGATATAGTTAATGGGAAGTATTTGGAAAACTATAAAAAAATTGTGTTATATAATGGAAATATCAAACGATAATTCTTTTTCATTTGATAAAATCAAAAAGACATTTTGAACTAAATTGAAATGAATAATATTAAGTCACACTTACATATCTAATTAGTATGCTGTATAATTAGAACTGTTAAGTTATTATTGATATTTAAACTCTGTGTTGGTGCACAATAAGGGTATTTTTCAACTTTACCGTGTAGTCTTAAATTATTTTATACCAAACCTATAGAAAATCAAAAATCGCTTAAACTTATTACGACTCAACTTGTGTGTCCTAGATTCTCGCATCCTTATCTCGTCACCATTTCGTTTGATAATGTTCACCGAATTCTCAAATTTCCACATTTCCTATTAAGTAACTATGTTATGCTCACATACACTATGAAACTTTCTATGTGGCTTATTATTCTATTGAAACTTTTTAATTCGTATTACTTAGGTAACAAAACTTTGTGTATATTTTAGTGCACTTTATCGTGTATAAATTACGGTATCGCATAACATATTGGAAATATTGATTGAAATTAAATGTAAGTATAAGTTACGGATGTTTTATGCGACATAACCAATAGATTAATCACTCCATTACCACGAATAATTTTATAATTCACTAGTACAATAGTTTCATAAAATATTATAAAGTTTTGTAAAGAAGCAATAGATTTTTAATATATTTCGCATTTTTTTCATCGTAATTTATTTTTATTTAATCTATCCATCTTCAATCTTAAATACACAATTTTCTCACAATACAAGCTCTGCTCTTTTTAGGTCACCAAACAAAATTTTTACTCAAATTCAAAATTGAAAGCTCCTTCTTTCTTTACTCATTCTCTCAAAGCGTCTTATTCCAGTTTGCTTTTCGATTTGTAACAAATTAACGATCTATTTTGGGCAAATTTCGTCCCAATTTTTTACCCAGCTGTGACTGTGATTTTCACCATGTTTACCTACATATCTACAAACGACATCGCA
>JAGVSQ010004131.1:0-17019 GCA_022683975.1 Rhyacophila evoluta
GCATTCCCCGGATCGTTAGGCGCGCACGCTACCAACTACGCTACCGGGGAGATAACACACAAAGCCTTTATTGTACTTTAAACAATATTATACACGATTATTTATTTCTTCTTATTTAACTCCGTCGAGGCTATTCAAGAAATAATCAATAGGCTACGTACAAATTCGTCTTGCATTAGCTTAAAAATCAATGCGAGAAAGACGAACGTCATGTGCAACCATGCCTTCCCGATTCCTGATTATCTTCTGACCAACGACGGAGAGAGCATCGAAAGTATCGACAATTTCAGATACTTAGGATTACACATTGCGGGCACTTCGTGAAATAAGCTCGCTATTCGAATAGGGATTACTGGAGAAGCTCCACTTAGCTAGTTACTGCTTCACTTAGGGAGCGGATATAGAAGAAGAATATTGATTTGGTGTATTATTGAAGGAAAGTCTTCTTAAAACAGTTTTAGTCTAGTTTTATAATAAAATATTTATGTATTTAGAGTCAATTTATTTTATCACCAATAGTGTAACTACCGTAGAGCAGTTGGAGCAAACTGCCCTAGGCGCACAAATAATGAGGGCGCAAAATTGAAAATAAATAACACTCTTTTGGCGACGTATGGATAAAATAAAATTCATATAAAAATTCCCAAGAAACAATCATTTTTGATGAAGTAATTTATTGAATATAATTAAATGAGAGCAAAAAACAAGAAATTATAATTTTGCGAAGAAATTCGTATTATACGACATCGCTTCTCGATCAAACATCTAAAAATTGGCCTACTTAAAATTTTCGGCATTCATGAAAACCTTTAGAATGAACTTCACTTAACTCGAGGACTAAGTGTAAAATAAAGAAATAAGAATATTATATAGAAAACCATTTTTTGCTAGAACTCTTCAGAGAAACAAGGGGCGCACCGATTTTACTTGCTCCATGACGCTGAATATGTAGCTACGCCTTTGTTTATCATCAATCTTTTTGATAATTAAAAAAATTAACAATTAATATTTAATTATGTTGTAAATACCGCCATACGTAATAGGTTTTTAATTTTATTAACCTGTTAAAATAGCAAGAAACACTCCGGTATATATTACAATATTATGAATCATATATTTCTTGTGATTAATATAATTATATTTTCTGTCCTATCACAACGCAGAGTGTCAAAGAACCATTTAAATTTTCAGGGTTGTATGATATCAAGATTCAAATTAAAGCATTTGTATGCAATTCGTGAACAAAAATATAAGAAGATGGACTTATAAATAAAAAGATGCTACCGTGTTGTATTATTTTTAATCGCTTTAGTGTCGGACCACCTGTACGAAAGTTAGAATATTCAAGTTAATGAAAAAACAATATTCTCCGTGCATTCATCCGGTCCAACAGTTGCCTCACAGTCACTTCCTAACTATTGCATTCTCCGACGACTTTTATTGTAAGCGCACCACCAGGGACTTACAACACTGTCCTCCTAAGCAAAAAAATGATAGCTTAAAAATGTTACAAAATATTTAAGATTTTAATTCTGCTGTACATTTGTGAATTATAGCACTCAGTTTGCAAGTAACCATATACTAAGCTTTGAGAACAGATGCTTCCAGTGGATCCTGAGAATACGATGTCTCTAACGAGGAGATAAGACAACGGATAATCTAGTCACTAATTACCGATAAAATTCCTCAAAAGTGTCTTAATCGGTCTTGCCTATTTTTTAAGCTGAGTGATTTTTGACATCTTGAAAGGCTGCTAAATACTATTTATAGAATGTATTCGGTGGAGTTACCTGGGGATATGGCTCGGGTGGGCGTAACAATACTGGCAGGCGACAGGGATTCTTGAAGGCTTTACTCAGGAAGCGGACGTGGTTAAAGAAAAATGATGAGAAGTTTTATAAATTATTAAGCCACACCATTTTATTAATTTTCATACGATGTTTATTAGCATTATGATATCTTGTTTAGCATTTACCCAATTGTTTATGGATTATTTTGAATTAAAAACAAAAACTCATCTTAAAAATTGAAATATTGTCATTGCATTTGTATTTCAAAGATATCTGCAACACAATTTAGCTTATATTACAAATTTTAAAATTAGATACGAATATGTCATTTGAGCAATAGACTGGGTACCCTTTGAATATGTTCAAAGATAAAAGACGAAATTCAAAATAACTCTTAACAATGCGTTGATCCATACACTCCATTTATTGACTTACACTCTTGAGTACTTACAATATGTTCTACTGAAGGCGACACAATTAAAAAAAACCTTATAAAGGGAACTTCTTGCCGATCACATTTAAAAAAAATAAAACATGGAATGCCTCAGGAATTATTAAAATTAATAAATATTTATAGTCTCTGCATTAGACACAGGATGGGGCTATTGTATCCGTGCATTGAAATTGTTTACAAGCATAGGTATTTATTTTGAACGATAAAACCGTGTTCGTCTACAGTGCGTTTATTGGTTATAAATGTTGAATACATTTTGCGTTCCCTACGAATTTCAATACAAATGGAAAAAATACCCTCAAATGTCGCCATTTCCTATATCTCGTTATTGACTGGTTATAAAAAGCTCTTTTATTTCATAGATGTATTAAACTTTTTGCTTCCAAGAGCTTTATCACTTTTCAATTTGAAATATTTCGAAAATCCTTTTAACGGAGAAAGCTCCTAAGCTACTAACTAAGTACTGTAAAATAATGAAAATAAATCGTTAAAATTCATTTTCTTGAAAAGTTTACGTAAAGGAATAAATTATTATTTAGCAATTCAAACAATCTACCTTCCGTATAATATAACTGTATAGTATTAATAACAAACGTAAGTTGTCTTTGCGGTTATCCATAATTTATTTAAAAAATAACTATATTGACATGATAATTACATATTAATGGCCATAACTTGATAACACGATGATTTGTAAATCAGTTCAGAAGGACCAAAAAATCTCATAAAAAATAATCATTGAGACATTATAGAAAATGAAATACATTCTCGAGTAAAACAGTGCTTATTTTTGATTTAAAAATGTGCATTCAATTTCCATCTATAAGGATTTATATCATCCTCAACAATTTAACAAATCAACTTATGGCCATCGAGATACTTCATTATTATTATGACATTGTATTTGTACGTTGTAAAATAAGTTTAACACTATTTGGATCTAGAGTGACATTCAAACCCAAGCATTGAATATTACAAAAAATTTGAGTCTTTCGAGCTATATTTGAAGAATACAGATAATGAAGAAGATTCCACTAAAAGCTGTATGATATTTCTTAAAGTGTTACAATAATTTTTTTATCGTTCAAATATTAATATAAGGTGACTTCGTTGTAAGTGGTAGCATGTTATCCAGTATCTGAAAGGCTTATCTTTTTATAAAACAAAATAAAAACGTATTGTTGCAAGATCAGAACGATGGTTGAACAATATGAAAAAAACAGCATCCTTCAAATTAAGGTTGTCACGAGATTTGGCAACAAGCAGATGGGAAGTCCCGCATTATAAATTTGTTCTGATACTGGTGAATGATTCATATACACAAAGTTCAAACATTAAAATATCTAAGCCTAATTTCCCACTTAATTGGGTATTTACATAACTGCACATAATATTCTTTTTGTTAGGTTTTTCATTCAACTACTGGCTGTGAACCTGCGATTTCAGATACCAATCCAAGAGCATGTTCTTACCCAATCGATCACAGAAACCGCTAATAAAATATAAATATATCTGTATTACAATTAAAAAATACACAAATACACATGCAGAAACTTATTGTAAAATATATTTGGATAAATAATTACATCATCATGATTATATTGATATAGCCTGAAGTGCGTCTTGCTTTCCTCAAGGATACTTTATTAGTCCTTCCTATCCATTTGCATTTTATTGTGCCGATTGTTTACAACAAGAACTGTAGATTCTTTTCCATCCATATACAATTTGTGTGTCGATCTATTGAATTGAACTCTATGAATATTGCAATCAAAACAATGGATTTTTAACCATTACGTGACATAGCTGTGGACAACAGAAATTATGTTAAGTATATTAGTCTGCCGACAAATGCAAAACAATGAACAATGTTATCATTCATTTCATTTTTGTTTTTTGTTTTTGGTAGACTAGAATTATTTGATTTTTTAATTAGTAATAGGCATTTTGCAGTGTTTTTTACTGTACGTATTTATTTATCAATCATCTCATTTTTGTCTTTATCACTCAGTGGCGTAAATAGCCTACGGCCACGGCCATATGCGCCTTCTTTCAGAAAGGTATAAAAATGATAACTTGAGTTTTTGTTGAATAAAATTACGTATTCAAATATTTTTTTACGACTAGCTGAATCTACAATTAAAAGATGCTCACTCCAAAAATGGAGTGTGTCTTCGTAAAATAAAGACAATTTATAGGCATATATACATATATTTTTTTAAATCTAGCAGCTGTAGAATTCAAACCCGCAAACTCCGGTTACAAAAGGCGCAGGTTAACCTTTCGTCTACTGGGAGTGCGAATATGTGTTAATATTATATACCTATTATTTTTTTACCATGGTAACTGGACTTGTAAACTATCTAGCTATTGTGTCTCTTATTTGAACGATATCTGTGTCAACAGTTTCTATAAAGGCAATTATAAAACTATAAAATATTTGGGGTATCTTCCCGTGAAAATATATTGCATATGAATGATTGATTACACTATCACATAAAAAGTGTCAAACGATATTTTCAAAAGCTTCTGAATACTGAAGCTTTTTCGTTGACATTATAGATGATCGATGAATCCAAGCAATGTATATTTTGTAATTCACATGTTTGAGTAATTTGTCATCTATTTAAGCGAATTAGTTTTTATCAGCGGGATATCGCTTTGATGAGGGTGCTTGAACCCATGGTAGCTTTCAACGAATGTTTTCTCAAACTAGGGGTGTTAAATAAAATATGGACTGCAGAAAAGGTAGTTATTATCAGATTTTCAAAATAGCCTTTTTAATTGTAATTATGAAAATATTTTTTTCATCCAAATATCGATAATATTAAATAGTTATCTCAATTTTTGATAGTACTATAGAGTATAATAATGTATTGTGATGTGTTGTATATGTGACAGCTCTACTGTTTATCACCCAATTTCTTTCTTTGCAGGCGTTAGGTATCATCAATAACGTCATTATTTTAAGACATTTACTACTAATAAAAATAAATTGTTATTTTAACCACCATAAAACTAAGTGATTTATTACTTACTTACTATAAATCAAAAATTAGAGCTGAGGTATGTTAAAAGATTTTTTAAATTAAAAAATGCAATAATGAATACTTAGAGTTAAAAATTAGCTTACTAAGAATTCCTGTCAAAAATCCATCAAAATTTATCTTCGCATTACGGAACTTCATACACTTTATTTTAAGAGTAAAATCTTTATTTTGTAGATACCTAAATGTTCCACTTTCGAAGTTGGAATTGTATATAACAGGTAATAAAACATACCGGGTACATAACTTTGATTCCTGCATGAATCGCTCAGATTCGTTATAAGAAAGTAAGAGAAGAAGAAGAAGAGTTAAAGTAACTTCATTCTGGTTGACTAAGATGCTTAAATATAAGCTTAATATAAGACTTGCTATACATTCAAAGACACATTTTATAGCAAGATGTTTAGCTAGGTTATGTTATATAGGTTAGGTGGCGTGCTATAAAGCAAAGATGCAGTTGATTCAGGCGGCATCATGTAAGGGGGGGCAAAGGCAGCAAAATCAATACAAATGCTCCTAACGTGCAAGCCATTTGGGGGCACCGTCATCGAAAATGCAAATTGTGAAGCGTGAGACATTAAAAACAAAAAAACGATAAACTACAATCTTTTGGACGAAAATGGAGAATTTTATTGAGTGCGAGACCTAGAAAAAACAAGAAACCAGATGGACGGGGATTTTGGGGCACGGTTTTGTATTATACTGAGAAAATCTACCACACAACTTTTGATTACATGTGGGAAAAGGAAAAACACTAAACTTTTCCTTACAAACCTTAAATAAAATTAGTCAGGAAATTGAGACCCTGGCAACGTGTTCCACATACTTTCAGTCAAATAAGAGGTAGGACAAAAAAACCAACATTAAATCATTATTGCTAAGTATTTGTTAGTACTGAAAGTCGTGCCTCGGTGTACAAATAAACACGGATTGTTACAATCTCGATTCAACGCCTCCCGATGATGACTCAAACGGGCAAGTGTTGTAAGGACGAACGCCCAAATATTTCACGAGCATGATTTACTAGAAAGGGAAACGCAGGCAATAAAATATCGTTTGCCACAGAGAGAGAACATCGAATTATTGCATTATAAATTATAACGAAGGAGTGTCATTTGTTTATTCAATATGTTATAAGCGTGTTAAGTGATTTTCACAATAATAATATGCATTAAAATCAATTGACCTGAAATATGTATATACCATGTTCGCTCCCAAAGTGAGGCATATGAATCTACACAGTGTAAAGATATCCACTACGAAAGATGAGTATATGGATCTTCGCAATGTGAAGACGTCTTAGGAGTATATTTTTCGCCAGAATCGTTTGTGAGATAACTGCTCAACTCAACGGGAATCCAGCCCTGCATTTTTAGATTTCTTAAATTCATTTGATAGGGAATTCAACCCGCATTCCCTGGATTTTCAGGCACGCACGCTACCAACTACGCTAACCGGGGAGACACCAGAAGACATATTATTTGGAATTACTATCAGTAATTTTTTTGTTTGTTATTCATAATTATTAATTTAATACTTTGTCGCCTCGGTAGTGGAAATGCTAAAAATATACCGAAGAATTTAATTATTTTGTAAATAATATAACAACTGGTATTATAGTTATAAACAATGACCCATACAAGTGTAATATATAATAAATTAAAACGTATATTATTCACTATGTCCGCTCCAAAGATGAATCACACTCTTCACAATATAAAGGTATTCACTTTAAGAGTAAAGAATAGAATTTTTGGCAATGTGAAGACGTAACTTGATGTAATATATAGAGATAAAAGTGCAAAAGAAGGTGATGAACAAACAAATTGAGACTAGAAAAACGAATTAATTGCAAATTTAGCATATTAACCACTTTCACAAAAGTTTTTTCATTCTTAAATAATAATACTAGCCAAGGCACCAAGCGTGTATGATGAAACCAAGGTGATTTTTTTGGGAAGGGAAATATAATTTTTGGGGGATAAGTACCCACCGATATTCTTCTGGATCAGATGAGTTTTTCTGGATAGTTTGTCTTCATTGGCACGTACTCTGTCCAAATGCATAGCGAACAAGCAAACAGACAAACATTCACCTTCATATATATATAAATATAAGTCTCAATAGTGCTATGAAGCAGGTCATCTACGCAATAAATGGCATTATGAAATACTATACGCTGTATAGATTTTATTTTTAAGACCACTTAGTAACAACTCAGTGGAAACGTAAAATTTTATTTGTTCTTTTGAAATATAGGCAGATTAAACATGAATCCAGGGAGAAGAAGAGAGATACACATATAAAAAAGACAACAATAGTTGAAAATTGTATTAATAGCATACCATAAAAAATGGATGCAATTTATTTAGTGATTTTCATTGTTCCAAGAAGAGTATCCGCATGCTCTTAATCTCCAATATCAATATCAGGATATAAATCGTGGACGTTCTAGTGCATATCAATTAAGCATTTACGAAGACGTCCATCAGACTTGGATATTTACAATTGTTACTTCGGCGTATAATTTAGTTGGATTTGGAATATTAAATTGAGGAGAGGAAAGGAATTAGTATCAGATGGGGTTGGTGACGTTTCCCGGAAGCAGCCAAAATCCTCAGTGGACCATAGCACTATGGTTATGACAATTACCGTTATCTATATTTTACTAGCTAATTTTATGCAAATGTTAATATTATTATAATACAACAATGCTCCTTTTATAAATATTCGTAGTATATTTATCATCGTACCGCAAGCCAAAATTACTTCTCAATGCGTCACCGTACGCATTGACATTCTACAAACAAATAATGTGATGTACCAATTTAATATGAGCAGTCGATATTTTAATGCGCATACCAATTTAATAAGTACAGTTTTCGATACTGACTCCAGGTGAGCTGTAAGGTGACCTTGTGTGGCCATAATTTGGCGTTGAGCCAAATTAATTCGAAAATTGTTGTGACAATGGCCCGCGTCAATCCAGCGGTGCATTGTTTTGTTTATTATTATTTAAAGTGTCAGATGCTTTTGGCAATGGTTGTTTGTTTAAATGTCTACCATAAAGCAGGATGTGGCCCGATAAATCAGGGACAACCTTGTTTTCATGTAAAGAAAAATACAATTGAAATCGATTATTTTCAGAAAAATATTCACTTAATTTTTATTTGATGGCCCATTGCCTTGAGAAGCTAATTCAAATAATAAAACTCATATCTTTTGTTTAGAAGAATAAAAAATTAACGCATTTTACCATTTATTTTGTATTACATATAGAACGTAATCCTCAAAACCGATCGGCCTGAAGATTAGGCAGGTCAGATTAAGACTTTCTTGAGATATCTGCAACGTCAAAACTTCAGTTTTTCAGTAATTAGTGGCTACATGGTCTTTTCTCTTATCTCCTTGTTACGAAAGAAGTCATACCACCATATCTCCGATATGCACCGCAGAAATCTTAACATCTTAAGTTCATTTTTACAGACATCGTCTGCAACGGATGTAGATAAACGATTTGAATATTATTTATTAAGTCCTACCGGATATAGTATATGTTTTCTTTGATACGAAAAAATTAAAACGACATATTCTTGAATCCTTTATAAAGAAACGTTCGTCACAAAGTCTACTTTCCATTGTTTAAAACAATGGAAAGATTACTTTCTTTGAATCATTGTTGTTTTCATTACCATATTAATTGAGTTTCTATATAAATTATAAATCAAATGACCGGATTTAAAAAATCAAAGTTTACGATGCGTTTGAAGATGGGATGAAAAATATTGAATACATACAAAAATATAAACATACGATATACTTGTGATCAATAAACTGATTTTTCCACACTATGTCCACTTCAAAGTGAAGCATTTGAATCTTAACAGTGTGAAAATGGTCACAGTATAAAACAATATATATAGTATATAGATCTCCGCATTTCCATGACTTATTTTGACATTTTTCACTACAGTTGGGTGTCAGTTAATTACTCAACCCATTGGGCGACCAGTTCTGTATTTACATATTTAAATCCTGCAGCTGGGTTGTGCAGGATTCAAAATCGCAATATCCGGCTCCGAAACGCGCGCGTTGACCTCTCAGCTACCGGCGAGAATAACCTAGTATATTCTACTATTATATTATAATCTATTGGTCGACCAAGATTATCAAGAATATATTTTTACCGCAATATTAATACATCGCAGTAAAAATTTACTCTTGATAATCGACTATTTACTACAATGTACCATACATATTTAATCCTCAGTGCAGTTGTTAATAAAAAAAAAAGTTAATACCTTGGTCCTTTAAAGATGATATATGATGTTTTTGATTTGAGTTTAGTGTATTTCATTACTGTTTAATATAATATTTTCATTCGTAAGCAAAAAAACAGTAAGTCATCGTTACTAAGCAAAAAGACAGCAAATGCGTATTGCATACTGTATTTTTACTTTTGAATCGTGTTTTACTTTTTTTCTAACTTCGAAATTTTTTTCGCAAAGGTAAAGAACACATTATGACAATTTTCATACTAAAATAAACGATTTGATATTTATTTTCTCATGAAACCATGTTCAGAATTTTATCTAGGATGATGCCTCATATTTATTTTAGTTCATGTTTTTTTAGCATCAGCTGCGTTTTGCTTATGGGGGTAGTATATATACCTAGTCTATTTTATATAATGGTCGAAATGTATATTTTAAGACGCGTCTATTTTATCGATCGTAAATTTAGTTGTATGTTATAAATCAAACATCAACTACAGTAGCCAATATTTTAAAAGTCATTTACTTGTGAATGTGATTGATTGCTTCGTTAACAATTTTTTTGGTCACGTAAAAATAGCATTACTTCGTAGCATTTAATTTTCGTCATAACTCATTGAAACCAACTTAAATTTATTGCTTTAAATAACATGAAACTGTTCAAAATTTGCTGATTTCATACGCAATGGATTTTTTTATCTAGCAATTAAGACCAAAAATATTACTTAAAAATTTGTAAATGTAAATACAGTTTCTAGCATATGAATGTTACAGTAAAATTTGACGGTTCAATCAATTCTACAATAATTTTCACTTTTAAGAAAATATTTTTCTTCAATATTCGCTCCCTAAGTGGAACATATAGATAACACCTTCAAGAAACCTTTTGGCTCACTAGTACTCTTGCGTCTTCCCAGGTCATATCTGCATCCCGTTACTAAGTTGAAGACATTATATAAATAGGACTAAGTGATTTTCTAGAACATTGGAGAGAGTAAGCAGATCATGTTAAGATTCTCTTGAAGCATCCACAATATGTGGTCCAGCCAGTTACAGCATCGCAGCTTCACTTAATTTGACCAGTGGTTGTATGCTCCGTTCTCTAATATCCTTGTTTCAAACGAAGTCATACCACTGTATCCCCATAATCTGCACAGGCATCTGTTCTTAAAACTTATCATGACGGGAGATGGCACATAACAAAGTGAACTTGCCATTTGATAAAGAATAGCTGGGGCAACCTTTGACTTTATACGAAATGTCTGAGACTTTAAGCTGTACATGGCAAAACCCAAATGCTTCCTGCTTAATCCATGAATTTTATCAGTGCAACCCTCCGGTTACGTAAAATGACACAAAGTATGAAAGGTTGGAGGTGGCGTTGTGCATAAAGTTTTTTTAAACCACCTATTTAAACATTTTCAACGATTTATAGCTTGCACATTTTTAGATCTAGCCGTCTTCAAAGTATCTTGTAATTTTATAGTTCATTTGTTTCACTTTGCAAATACCATGCATGTATAAAACACTGGGTTTTTTTATATAAAAAGGCGCCCATTAGATTTAGGCGCCCCTGTGCGGTGAGCACTATGGAGATTGGGAGGGCGCGGCTCTGATGGCACCCAACAAAGACTCAAAGCAACCGTATACTAAACTAAAATTTATGACAACTCAATGAAACCAGTATACAATCATAGTCCTACTTGTCGATAGTATAATATTATTTTGATATAAAGACTTAACTGGGTGGTGGGTTGAAAAAATATTGCTAAAACAATAAATTGTTTACGTCAATAGTTTTGAATGCCATCAAGAAATGTGGGGCAATAAAAATATAAAACGAATTTATAACAAGTATAAAACTAATTTATTACATTCGAAATGTATCATTTAATTTTTTTAGGCTTGAAATAGTTCGATTGTGATAAATAATCGTGTTTGCTCTTCTCGTTTTGAACAAATAAATTTGTATTCAAAAAATAATATAGGATTGTAATAAAAATTAAATAGAAATAGATCCCACTCACTGCACGAAATATTATATGAAACAGACATCATTTAATTATTGGCTCTGAAATGACTAATGGTAAATCTAGATACGACGCGCTGTTGAGTCGTGAATATGATTTATCTGAGATATTATTTTACCAATGGAAAAATCTGTGTCTCAATAACAAAAGAAATTATGAAGCACACCGTACTTGGAACGCGATCAAACCATAAATCTCTGATATTGACCACGGCTCAGTACTGCCCACGTAATGATATCAGACTATTTCTGTTTTAACCTGACACAGTACAGACCTGGCCTTCATTTACTACGAATCAGTAAGACACCGTTTTAACCCATTTCATGGCTATGTACATCATTTATTTTTGCATATCTATCACATTTTTGTTTCCGAAAATTTTACTATTGTATCGTCGTATTACTGGCAAAAGACGTTAACGTAAAAAAGTGAGTTTTGAAATAATCGAGTTTTGATGTTTGAGTCTCTCTGTTCAATAGATTTTACGACAGTTTCTTAAGGTATAATGATTACACTTTATGAAATTGTCGTAAAATCTATTTAACAGAGAGACTCAAACATTAAAATTTGAATATTTCAAAACTCACTTATTCACTTTAACGTCTTTTGCCAATAATGCGACGATATAGGCATTGGCTGAGACGTTAGTGTACGTTATTTGGAGTCTACGATTTTGACTGCAATTCTCATAGCTTCTGAATTTTTTGTCCAATAAGTTTTGCTTAAAGAACAGAAAGTGCACATATGAGGCTTTTATTTAAATCCACCTAGCCTGAAGCAAAGTAATAGACTGGATCTTTGGAAGAAAACCATCTGTCATATAGCCATGAATGCAGCGATACAAATCTGGATAGATGGGACGCGTCGACTAAAATAAAGGTAGCCACACATACATGTTTATTCCTAATATTAAATGGCGCATGGAGATAACCAAGACTCCAGACCACTTCAGTAGCCAATTTATTACAAGCCACAGTGGTTTTGCCGATAAGCTGTCTCAGAACATCCAGCATGTTCTTTTGGCTGGCCAGGACAGGATTTCAATCACATTCTGTGGGAATGTCCAACAATGTGTATGGAACGGGAAGAGTTATTCAAGTCGGTCCAACCAGCTTTTGGACCCATCGAGGCATCCAACTTGGTTGTCACAAGGGTGAATTTAATTGCTTTTTAAAAGTTTGCAGCGTCATATGGCGGGCGTGATGATCTTATCATATAAATCACTTGATCAAATAAGTTTCCATTTTTTTTCAATCAGCTTTTTTTATCTTTCTATTTCTTTTAAATTCAACACTCTTAAGTGCTTGGCAAACTAAGTTTTGGGTAACTTGTGCTTACTCCCGGGATATTCCCGTCGAATAAAGTAGACTACTTCTCGATATCAAAGCTTTGGGATACACCTTATTAAGACCTGGTGTAAGGAGGGGGCGAGTATATAGTGGGCAGATTGTCCAGTAAGTTGAATAGTTATATAACAGCCAATATTCGTGGGGTAAAGATCTGTCAAGACATATCTTCACCTTGTGAAAATCCATGTATACTTCATTTCTGGAGTGAACACCTTCACACCCTGCAGATCTATATGCTCTACTTTTGGAACAGACATGGCATAGCAAAAAATATGTTTTTATGTAGTGTCATTATATGGTTGAAGCATGATATTTTATAAAGAAGACGTAACTATTCAAAATTATAATTTAAAACCCATGTTCAAGGAAAAAAATGTGTATGGTGATAGATTTAGACCGTTATAAATAAGCAGAATTGTGATGGAAAATATTATCCACTGCGCCAAGTGTGTCTTTTATACTAGATACACAGTAAAAAATATCGACTGTGAAAAGGGATATAACCCACAAAGAAAAAATTAAATGCGGCACAAAATACGTTTATTTAATGATTCTGGGTCGAAATAGATATATATATATATAACAAATAAACACAACTTTGAGTCACGTGTAGATTAAAACTGTTATTGTATTTACCCGATCTGGTATGAATTTAACCATATTTTTAAAAAAAAAACAATAAAATTGATGTAGAAGAAGTTGTTTTTCTGGTCACAAATTTCGCAGATCCTACTTTTTTAAAAATCAAAGGCTATATTTATTATCGAAATTTGAGTAAAAAAATTTTTTTTATACCATTTCCGCTCTTAAAGTGAACCATATATATCAACACAATGTGAATATATCCACTCCGAAAGTGGTGTATATGGATCTTTGCAATGTGAAGACGTCATAATAGATTATTTTTCACGAGGATCGTGTTTCAGACAATTGGTCAACCTGGGTATTCAGTCCTGTATTTTCGGTATTTTTTAAAATCCGGCAGATGGGGAATCGAACCCGCATTCCCCGGATTGCTAGGCGCGCACACTACCAATTACACCACCAGGTAGACATACATATTTAGTTCTTACAAATTCGTGTTTAAGATTTTTTTTATAATATCTACATTATGGTCTCTCCAATAGCCGAAAGGTTAGCATGCACCCCGAGATTACAGGTTCAATTCCGATGGATTAAAAAAATCATTAAATTATGAATGAATTACCACTGCGTTGAGATATTGTCTGACAACTAATTCTCGTGAAAAAAAATATATAGCTGTATAGCTTTTTTCAGCGTGTTCTTTACGAAAAGAAAGTTTTAGCGTTACAATCGCAGACCGAATTACACTACAAATGTTGTAAATATCATTTATATCTTACATAATTAATTTGATTGATTTTTATCACTTATGATCGTAGTGCTGATTAGCAGTTAAATACATAATGTATTGAGAAAAGCTTTAAAAGTACAAAATATGAGGATTGCTTGTCAAATTTTCGACCAGAAAAAAGACTTCTAGTCATCAATTTTTTTTTTTTTTAATTTTTCTTTGTGGGTTATTTCCTTTTTTTCTACGGTAAATGCATTGATATTTTTAATAATAATTAGCTTGTCTTTACATAAAATAAAACATTTAAGATAATAGAGAGAACCATTGTATAATATAACGGGGAGAAGAGGTTCGAATACAGATGCCCTGAGGACAGTTCTAAAGTCGACTATGGATATGAATGAACCATAGCACCAGAAAAAAAGTATGACTGTTAAATAACTGCATACGATTAAAATTCTTTGATTTTATTTTGTTTTCAAATAAATAATTAAGTTGTTACATCACACCAAAACCGTTTGACTTCAAAATAGTGTGAAATCGAATATTTTTTTTTCGTAAAAATATTTTATTATATCATAAACATAGATATTTAAAAAAAATCATTCAAAACAGTTTAAAAAACTGAGGATTAATCACATGTATTGATATTATTTATTTAAACAATATTTATTTACAAAATATAAGCTCCAAATTTCCGTAAAATAACTTAATGATGTCTAGAATTTAAACAAAATACGTGTCAGATATATCAATTCATACTGTTAGTACAGACTTGTCTGCCATATCCACCCCCTAAATGGAGCATATGGCGCCTCCAAGAATCTGTCACCTGACAGCTGTCATACATCATCCCAGGTCATGCCAGCATCCTTTAATTCCGAGTACGACATCTTCTGTTGTATGAATATTTTTTTGCACTTTTTTTATTAAATTGAATACATTTAGTGTTACATACATATCGACTGTGGAAAGGAAAAGGAACGCTACTCACATAGAGCAAATTTTACAGGAGACTCAAAAACGTTAATTTAATAATTTTGGGTCAAAGTCAAAACATTAAATAAGCACAATCTTGAAGTGCATTAATGTCAATTTTTTCCATTATTGACTGAATATAAAAACTAATTTAATAAGCTATTTAAGAAAAACCATTAAAATTGATGAGTTGAATCAGTCATCCTTTTTTAGAAAACTTGAAAGCTAAATTTGGACACTAATTCATCATATTTAGTTTATATCCCTTTGATAAAATGTGTATTGTATTCATTGTGATTATCGAATAAAAGCTGTTTTGAAAAAACTGAGGTTTTCATTTTCTTCCTTTCAGTAGTCAATATTTTGAATATAAATATTTATAGATCTCCGCAAAATGAAGGCGTTTGGACAGATTATTTTTCGCGAGAATTCTTTGTCAGGCAATTTCTCAACCCAATGGGCATGCAATCCTGCATTTTTAGTTATTTTTAAATCCGACAGATGGGGAATCGAGCCCGCACCCCCCGGATTGCTAGGGACGTACACTACCAACTAAGCATACAATTATTTGGTAAAAATATTTTATACAATAAATTAAAAAGTCCTATACATATAGAAAGAACAATAACTTTCACTATTTTACGATTATAAATTTAATTAAACTATTAATAAAGTAATTCATATAAACTTAAATTATTATATTAAAATGTAAAAATAACGGTTAATTATAATTATGAATATTCATTATATTAATTGAAAATATATGCAAAGTTATCGTATTTATAGTTGAAGATGTAAGTAATACGTTAATATTCTAATACTGAATAGCTTAAACGTCTCATTACAAAAAAAAAACTTTGACAGTTGAAGGCTTTAGTTTTTTTGATTCAGAATGACGACTAAGGAAAACAATGCGATGTGTTATTATTATAGGAATACATAATAACCCACACGCCCATTACATTCAAAACATTAAATTATTATTATGAACTAAACGCGAGCAAATAAAAAACCATAACAAGAGCAAGTTGTGGTGACTAACGTGTTATCAGTTATAGCACAATACCTCCTATCTCATAATATATAAGTTTTTTCGCAAAATGCATATCTCTCTCTGTCATGTTCACTTCCTATGCGGAGCATATGGCCACCAAATGACGCCCTCTAGAATTAACTGTCACCAATTACCAGCCGCATAGTGTCCTCTCAAGTCATACCAGCATCCTTTAATTCAGCTGACTACATTGTGTGGATAGTATCAACGGTCTTCCAATTTGCCAGAATCCCACCAAAAATGAGACAAGCAGGATCCAAGCTCTCCGGAGGCATCCGAATTACATGCCCTAGCCAGTTCAAGCACCTCTGTATGATTTGTATTGTGACAGAGTCCATCATCCATCGCAGTTATCCAGGATACTTTAGATCAGCAGTTCTTCAACTTCTTTGTCCTCTAGCCCCATTTTCAGTTAAAAAAAATTCTATGCCTCCCCTGCTTTTTTTAAGTTGTGTGTTTTTAAACTTCTACTTTCGTACATTCGTCCAATTTTTTTTTTCGTAATTTATACTTTACCTAGTAAGTTACGTAATGTATGTTGCCTGTGTCTCTTCTGGAGTTAAATATGATGCCTCTCCAAAAAATATTTTTTAGTTTGTGCCTTCCTTAAAGGTCTTCTAGGGTGGCATATGGGCGGTTGAAAATTTCTGTTCTAGATAGGTTATAAAACAACTCCTTGCATAAACGCATACCTTTTTAAAACAAATAATAATTTCGATATATTGAAC
>JAGVSQ010004132.1:0-16628 GCA_022683975.1 Rhyacophila evoluta
ACGTATGTATAACAGGTTATTTTATAATTGATTAAGTATTGTTATATTTCCTAATTATTTTTATTATCATTAAATAGGTTAAATTTAATAGATTAATGATAATTTTTTAATTATAAGAACTTTCTTGCAAATACAAATAGCAGCTAGTATTACGCATAAATATAAGCTACATAAAAATGAGAAAATGCCTTCTTACGCGTAAAATAAAACTTTGCAGTGTAAAAAAATGTGTGTGGAAAATCGATGAATGTTCTTGTTTTAATGAATTTTTGAATTAGCAAACAAATTCGATTACCTAGGAATAAGTAAATAAAACTTATATTTTCCAAATGAATTTAAGTAAACGTTGGCAAGCTTGGAATATATAAAATAAAAAATAAACAAATTACGACTTCATCGAGATTTGTGTTTTTATTGTTAAGTTTTTGAATTATTTTTATTCTATTAAAATTGTAATCAATAAATGAAAAATTATCTATCTGAAAAATAATAAATGATGTATAAAAAATAAATCATACGATTAATTTTTTTTGTATAATTAAAATACAATAATTAAAATAAGCCTAGCTTAAGAGAGCTCTCGTAAAAAGTTGCCTCTTGTAGAGTTATTTACTTACTTTGGGTTAATACAGATATATCGACGGGCTTCTTACTTTATTTTGAAAAACATTACTGATAAATTGGTTGATACAATTGGTAATAAATAAACACTTTGAAAAAATTTCACGCGCGAATCCTCGAGTTAAGCAATTTATTTTGAGTCGAACTAAATAAACTAGGTTAAATCAGAATTAATGTTAATTCAGAACTATGAGAGCCAAAAATAAATTGTGGGCTTAACGCACATGAAAAAAATGTAAATTTGATTGTTAGTTTTAGGCGGTTGTTGATAAAAACAATATTTGTTTCCGACAGCTTGCAATTAAAACACACAAACCATTTGGCTTTGTATTAATTTTTGGAAAAAATATATTTTTATTTAGATAATATTAAATTTTTGAAATCTTTTGTAATTTTAAATCATAATAACTTGTCACGTTTTGTTTGAAATTTCGTTTTGTCTTTTAACAAAACAAATAATTAAAAACGTAATAAAATTATGTTGAAATTTGAATTTAACAACTTTACAAATCACCAGTAGAAATGTGTAATTCATTTGCCCACGTGCCAAAAACAAGGCATCATTTAGTCTGTGAAAAGATGCTAAAACTGTATAAATTAAAGAAAGCTTTGCCTGTCAAGACGCTAAAGAGATAACGCAATATCGGCATTGATAAATACCACAAAAACTTTGATTTAATACACAATTTAAGATTGATTTAAGTTATTTACATGTTCTATTTTGTTGTCTCCAGATGGAGCCCATAGTTTTAGTATAATACGGGAAATATTTTTATAAACATATTTATTAGAATTTTGCCGTCTGTTTTTTGTGCAGGGGTTAAGGATTGTAATGATAAAAAAACCTATTTCAATTCGATGACGTACTCTAAGTGTTTGATAAATCAGAATATATCACACATATTGTATAATATTTTAATTTTGTTCGTTTGTATAATATATTTAAGTATATGTTTTTCTGTTTGAGAATGGTTTTTTGAGGTTCCTTAAATTAATAAAAAACAGACATAATAATATAAAAACGAAAGTAAATCCTTCAGATTTTTAGTGTGCTATGCTTATTTTTTAAGCCAAGTGACTATTTATATCGAAAAACAATCACAAAGTTTCAACAAGAACTCACATCAGTGAACACTTCTAAGATCTATGATAGGTTCAAACGCAATGCGGCCGATAAACCGTATAGGTTTGAATTTGATTTTTTATCCGTTCGCGATAGAAAATCTCAGAAAGCACGAATATTTTCCGAAACCTGATCTGAATTTATTTGTACGGTAAGGAAATGCCTCACGTTTTGTAATAAATACTTCAAAATACGGCGCGGTGGGCATCGTCCTTTGAGACCTCGCTATGTAGGGGATGGACTTTTACAGGTTATAAAAAATACTGGGCAACGTAATTTATATCCTTTTAGTAACCTACACGGAATACCCTTGTGATTTGAGTATTGTTTTTGTTTTCTTAGACGTTTGTTTGACGAAGCTTTTGATATATAGCAAATAGGCTTTAGATCTAGTTTCTGGAAAAAGCTCATGCCTTTATTATGATATGAATATAAACGCCTAAACATGCAATGCAGATCTTCGTTTTATTTTATATTTATCAGGTTTCAGGCCCAGTTAATAAATAATATAGTGATGAATGAGTAATAATGTAATTTTTTCATATGAAAAGCTGTGTTTATTGAACGGTTTTATTTGATATGTAATACATATCTACATAACATTTATCGGTGTCTCACTTTCAAAATTTTATAATATAAAAAAACATAGTTCTGAGATAATAAAACATATCGACGGTGGAATGGAAAAAAAGACGTAATCCTAAGATTTTTCTGAATAGTTTTTTTTCGTTAATCGCAATCTATACACGTTCCATCAAAAGGATGTACGTTGTAAATTCCAAATTAGTATCAAAATTACGTTTTAAGTTTGAAAAAATAATGGCCTGCTAAATTTGCAACCAGAAAAAGTAGTTCCACTTCATCAATTCTTTTGGTTTTTCTTGGTGCCTCCTGTAAAATTAGCTCTGTGTAGTTTACGTTCTTTTTCCTTTTCCACAGTCGATATATAAAAATAGTCCTACTTTTGATATTGAAACTATCTTTTCCCTTATAATTATAAAAACATTTATATATATTAAGTATAACACTAGCTTTGTTACCCAACTTTGCCTCGGATAGATTTAAACTATTTTTTTATTCAAATTAATTTATTCATTTCATTATTAGACATTCATTTCAACACTTGGTCGCATGCAATCTTTCGAGTCTCTTGATCATTAGTGATAATCTTAAAAATTTAAAGTAAAACAATTAAATTAGAAATGGCCACCAAAGTAAATACTGATATTCATTATTTGGGAGGAGTTCTTGTAATGGACAAACATACACATGTATTTTCTGTTTTAAAGTATACATAAGATAAGAGAGAATAACGATAAACATGAATTTTGATACATTTCGAATGATTGGTAATGTTTTTAAAATTAATTAAAGTATAAAAAATAATAAATACAAAATACGTGAATAATATTTAAATTATTAAGTATAGTGTATATTTTAAAATTGTATATCTTGTTTAGACAAACGCTTACCGCACCTATATTTTAATAATTATCTGTCACCGCAACGTTGACAAATTGACATTTAATAAAATTTGTGGCATTTCATGATAAGGTCCATTAAAATTTGACTCATTTAATTTACCTTAATGGAGATTAATACGAATGTTATTATTTCAAATAACAAATAAAACTAAATTGCCATCAAACACAAAGAATTCTGACAGCCAAATTATACTAGGGAGTTAAAATAATTAATTAAATATTTAAGATGTATACAACCTAGTGGTTTTCATATTGTAATTGTACTATTTTAAAGTATTTCAAAATAATTGGTTGGAAAACTTGAGTTGTGGCAATAGCAAAGAGGTGAGCTTGAAAGCTTCGGTGCCCAAAGTTGTGGGTATTATTCCCACAGCTGCTAAAGATTTAAAATCGAATTATGCAGTACTAGATGCTCAGGGGAAAAGATTTTAATAACATGGAATTCTTATGATAAACTAACATGTAGATAAGTCTTTTAATTACGGAGATCCATTATATGCATTTTCGGAGCAAGCTTGGTTGAAAAAAAATCATCGAAATTTTAAAAAAATAAGAGTTTTTGACTTTGAACGTTTGAGCTTTTTTATCCAGCTTTTTCCAGGTTAGATTCAAACTCGTTCTTTATTCAAATCAATTGTATTCATCCCGTTATAACAAATTTATTCCAATGCTGTACGTACATCATACTTTTTTGTCTATTGTGAATCATCGGTAATGGTATCAATATTTGAAAGTAATGCAATTGACCTAAAAATGAATTTCACGCCGTTACCGTTTTCCGTTTGAGAGATGTTCTTATAACAGACATACATATTTTCTGTACATTTGGTACCTCATACTATCATAATGATTTGACTTAAACATATTAGTGTTGTGAGTTTTAAAACTAGCATCACTTGTAATAGAAAAACAACATGAAAAACAAAAGTATAAAATTCAGGTGTGTAATGTTTACTTGGTTGCTAATATTATATACGAAATACCACCCAAGTCTTATGTCAATCATTCTCTCCACTTTCGAAAGTCTTTAGTTTTAGTTGTGAAGTATTTCCATCAATTTAAAACAATTCGTCAATCTATCTGTCTTAAGGCTTTACGCCTCTTTCGTGTGATTTTCTTCGTGCCTGGAAAAAGTAAATGAGAGTATTTTCGCAGCGATCAACACCTAAGAAACACATTTTATTATATATTTTACCAAGTATATGATGTTGCCTAAAATGACATTGACCCAAACGCGTCACTTATTATATATAAGTGTGCTTAATAAGTACTATTATTAACTCTCGCCTTACCGTCTCAAAAGCTACGATACTAGGTGTTGAGCATCCAGTAAAAATATTTGCTTTATATCCAACATTATTATGCACACATTATGCAAAATCTGTTCATGTAACCAACTTTTGTAATTAATAATAAAAATCATTTATCGTGTGTTGAAAGTCAAATAATATAACATAAGTGCAATAAACGCAAAAAAAAAAACAAACAAAAAAGACGACATGTCCAGGCAAATATCCTTTACTGACTGATTTGACAGCTGCATTCTATGCTTTGAGACAATACACTATGGGTCCAATAACATTTATCAATGATTAAATATTACTATTCAAAACGATAGTAGACATTTTTTTCACTGGTTTGCTGTCATTAGTAAATATTAAGGTCAAATTGTGGAAAGGTACATAATGAAACGGTACGTAGAAATTCTAAAAATTGACTAAAATTATAAAAAAATTATCATTTAGTGCAAGCCCTATTGATAAATATGTATATCATATCAAAAAAATCTGTCAAATATGATATTCATAACGTTTAATGACTTTTTAAGAACCATCTTTATTTCGTTATGAAAAAAAGGAATGAAAAATACAGTGAGACGTTTTGTTTGCTTAACTTACATGTATCGTTTGTTTTCGTTACAAAACAAATACGACTTAAATCAATAATTTTCTAAAAAATACCCGAATTCTTCAATACTGCGCGCATCTTAGAAGTTGTATCATTTAATCATCACATTATACATAAAAAATACTAGAAATGATCCTGCTTCTTTTTCAACTATTTAGACTTTCATTTCATATAAGTTTCATAGAATTGTATAACAAAATATTAATGTGTCTTCTGTTATCCTTTTTTTTCAGAGATATCAAGCCAGATAACATTCTACTCGACGAAGAAGGTAAAAAATATATTTTTATAAACTTATTTACTATCAATTGTGTATTTAATTTTGAAAAAAATAGGGAGATGAAAGTTTTTTTTCACGTAACTTATTCAGAAAAGCTCGGTTATTTTTTTTTGCTTTAAAACTATAATTTTTTACTTAACAAAAATAATGTTTAATACTCATAAATTTTAATTTATCTTTATAATTTCATGTGATATTTATCTTATCATAAATTGAATTTGTGATTTTATGAATAATTCCAAAGCACAATATAATATTCTTAAAATTGATGGAAGAAAAATGTTTATTTTTTTAACACTAGAATTCCAGTAAGTATTATTGTTACATTACTGTCAAACATTTAATAATTCCCATATTTTATTTTATCACATACTGTGGGAATTTTCAAGAATGTGTGCATAACGGGAAGTAGTAGATATAACTAGATGTTGAGTCCATCTGACTTGTTTGCCACAAAGGCTTATTTCATTGCTTTTAAAAAGTTTGAATTGTCATACTGTAACCTTCTTTTTTTTTAATTTATAAAAACTGAAACAAATTACAAATACTTCAGTTTGTTAATTAATAATCTGATACTATTCTATTTAGTACATAATCTAATTAGCTTAAAAAGAGTTTACTAAACGTAATTATCCTATTTAAAAAATAAATAAAGACTAATCTTAAAGTAAATATTTACTCAAAAAAAAGCACTCTACAATTTAAGCCTATAGCATGGCAACACAGGCGTTTTTTTCAGCAAATCCACATTGAGTTACTGATTACGCTGCAAAAATCTGGTAACACTGAATCTTAACCCGTTTTCCCGATTTTGTTTTTTTTTTCTTTAACAAAATGGCGATAATACCTTATCAGTCAATTTTGTAAAACAACTTACTCAAACTTTGGTGAGCCAAGAAAATATCTAAAGCATACGTCTCACAAGAATTTTTTGATAAACTTCGCGTAACAATAATCAGTTTACTACATTATAAACGATACCCTCAACGTCTTTTGCTCTTCTTGGTCCCTTACTTTCTGCTACCATACATTATGCTTATTATTTATATTTACATTATCAATGATATTGTAATTTATAAGTTTATTTGGGCGTGATTTTTTGATAATATTACAAAAAAAGTTATAAAAAAGAAAGATTGAACAATGTATACAGAGGGAGACAAATATCTAAACACGTTTTTTTCAAGCTTTTGAATCAAAAATGTACGATTTTTAATCAGCCGCTTATTGTAATTACTATGGGACATGTAACTTAACGTAGCAATAGTCAGCTGGTAACTTTAAGCGTAAGATGAAATAATATTGAACATAGTTTATTACAAACTAATACAATGTATTTACGCTTGTCCAAAACTACATATTTTATGAACAATTTTTTAAGCTTTATTTTCTGAATATAATCTTCATAGTAATAGTGTTCTAAAAAGTTTGATATGTATAGTCGCATTTATAATTATTAGAATTGTTTAATTATAATAAGCGGATAATTTTAAGGTAGTTTTATAAGATTTAGCTTGGTACCAACTGATTGTGATAACAAGAGCTGATTGATAACAGTATCCGTTATTATAATATCAGGCTCGCATTGTATATAAAAAGATTCGTTTGTTAAAATCGTATATAATAAGATTTTAAATCTATTAATTTTATTTTAAGCAAATCAATTTTTTCAATAGCTTGTGAATTAGTGTGAAATGTGTTATTTGTTATTATTTACATTTAATAAACTTTCTTTTATTATTGACAGTTTTAAGTTTATAATTAAATTATGGTGATCTAATATTAATACAATATTTTCTTATAAACTTTTTATCGATTTTTTGTTTTTAATTTTACCACAAATTGTTAAATAAATTATCAACGTTAGTCAAAATATGTTTCGCCAAAATACCATAGACACCTAAAAAGTAATGTATAAACATAAATCAAAACAAGTATCCTTTGTCTCAGTTTCATTTTCAAAGTAACGCTGCTTATATTTTTGTTGTCCTTTCATATAACACTGTATCACAAGAGTATAAGACATTTTTTCAGGCGTCTTAATTTTCCATGCGCTCGTTACAGAATGAACTATACATTTTTTTGCGAAAAAAATATCTTTCACCGTGAAACATGAGCTTAATACTTGATAAGCTAAAGCCATTTTTTTCATCGAGTTTCTTTTTTGCGGCAAGCATAAAGTGGAGAAGCTTTCGAACAAAAAGCTCGACGATTTTCTGTTCGAAAAACGCTGTTGTGAAAGTTAAATGGATTTTCGGATCGCAAGAAGTATTTTTTTCGATGCGATTTGATACCTTTTTAACTCATGATTCTTTGTTTGACTAACATGGTTTAAACGATTTCAGATTACTTTTGTTAAAAGAGACTCGATTGTTTATCAATTTAAACTATTTTTTATCGATCTAAATACCTATCTAATCTTTGATATTTAGAATAACATTTTTCAAAAATATTATTATTATCAATATCTGCTCGTTGAAATATCTTTATTTTTACACGTTGTATTGTATGTTTATAATATAAAATAATATAATTTGGTGAAATAATAGTGACAATAGACATTTTTTTCACCTTGTGTTGTTTGGTGAGCGAGATATTTTTTAGCCTCTCTTTAGTAAATATGCGTTCCCTGTACGAATCATGTATGGCCAGACTTAGCGCCGACAGGATTTTATATCTCTTGTAAGTTGCTTTGTTTCTTTTTAGGCTATGGTAGCACCTCTCAATTTCGCCAAATATATCTTGTAAATCATGATGTTCTTCCAAGACGCCGGAATCTCACCGGTTGGAAAAAGAGACAAGAAGTCCATCTCTAGTACGTTCCCTGGCCAGTCACTTCCCCATTTCATAACCTTATTGTTCAATCATGAGCATCATAATAAAATTATTTATTTAAATACATTTAATATTTTTGTTTTCTTTTATATTTATGAAATTCATAAAAATACTCATGAATTTATAAATATTCAACATTCCTCGTATTTGATTCTCTCCATGTGCAATAACTATTATATTACAGAAACTATATTCGTCCATAAAAATAATACCGCGAACATTAAACTCCCAAGATATTCGATAAAATGAGTATTAGTATGTTTAAAACAAGAGATAAAAACTTGGCATAGTAAAATAATGTACGCCAAAATAACATGATCAGAGAAAAATTTAATACAAATTAGTTATATTTATTATAATATTCACTCCAAAACTGGAGCTTATAAATTTCCTTATTGTAATATTGTTATTTCTGATACAATAAAAATATTATTGTGTGATTATTATTTCAATTACACTTTTATGAAAAAATTATACAATGCCATATTCTGAATCCGTAGATACGAATTAGTTCTATTGAATTTTGAGAAAAGTCACATAATAATTCAATAAATATTAGATTAAAGATAAAAAAAAACTCCCTGAAATATGAAAAATAAATTCAAGAGTTCAACAAAAACATATTTTTCAATATACTGAGCTTACAATTATTCATTTCGAGTAATTATTTTCACGATTACGTTTTGAATCATAATTTAAATAAAAGTCTAGATTTTTCTTAGATCTTTTCAGAATTATAGGGCGAAATAATTTTGACATCGAATTAACAATGACTCTCTTTTGTAATTTGGAAGAGAGCTTTAGCCCGTAATAATAATCATCAAAAGCTACCTTTTATATAATGTAACAAGAGCTTTCTCTTACTTATATTAAATTATCGTACCATAAATATTATATTATTTAAGATTACATTTATGTTGACTTATTAAAAAATAACAATTATAATAATCTAATGAATTAAACCATTGTTGTCTGTCATTTGGAAGCCTAACTTTTTTTATTTCGCAACAATGTGATAATTAGTTATTCATTATTCATCATTCATTCAAATGTTTCATATACCAAGTATTGACATCATTTTATTTACACTAGTGCGTATAATTATATACAATTTTTATTCGGTATATACTTCATGTATAGAAAAAACGTTATATGCCAAATTTTGAACGATGCAATTATAATGTTCCTAGAAAACTGCCATATTATATTCGAGTGAATTTATTGTTTAGCAGCTTTAGCAACAAAGCCATCATTTATTCATCTCATGAAAAGCTGAAATCATAAATAAATAAGTTTATAGAGGGGTTTATAGCCATACTTATAAACAAAAATACTTGCTATGAATAATGAGTTTTACTATTAAAATTCCGTTATAAATGGATAGTTTTTATAATGAAAATTATACTCATTAAATTCTTCTTGGTATTATTACTTGTGCTATAAAATCCGACAAGGATTCATATATTTGTCATAGTATTACGTAATTTGGTTAAAAGAACGACATAACATTGATTTTATGTCATACATTTAATCGTATCAATCAAGAAAAAAGTTTCAAAAAAGCTCCATTAGAGACGTATATACGAAATGCCTCTCGATGAACGACAAATGCCTTATCACTCTAAAGTGATTTCACGAACCGAGTGAAAAAAAATATATATTTCTTCTTGGTAAAATCCAGAGAGAGATTTCGACTTAAAACGTGATAAAAGCACAATGAAATATCTCTTTATATGTTACGTTTTCTGGTGTTTTTTAACTAAGCTAAAAATAACTAGACCAAATATAAAAAATTGTAATAAAATCTCTCTGAAATTAAATTAAAGTATTTTTTTAGTTTTAGTAAGCAATCGTACAACAGAAAGAAGTATGAAAATCAGCTATATTTCCAAAATTCTAGATTAAAAATTTGTTTTTAACGATCATTGATTAGTGGCAGCTCTAGTTGGTCAATCAACTAGGCATCCAAGAGGGTTTTTCCATTACTACGGGACTTGCGGTGTCGAGTGATTGAAAAATGCGTTTTTACTGATATGGTTTTTGTAAAGGGTAGCCACTGGAAACTGAATAAAAATATTCTTCGTTGTTTCAATGGTCACCCAATAAATATATATATTTAACCGCCTTTGCTCCGAAAGTGAAGTATGTGGATATTATTTTTCACGATAACTGCTTCTCGATATTTTCTCAACTATCCAGTCCTGAATTTTTAGATTTTCTAAATTCGACAGGTTCAATTTTCCGGATTGCTAGGCGTGCACATTACCAAACAATTCTCGAGAAAAATAATCTGTCAAGACGTCTTCACATTGTAAAATCCATATACTCTGTTTTCAGAGTGGATTTCTTCATATTGTGTAGCTCCATTTGCTCTGCTTTGGAATATAATATGGATGGATGGTAGCTAGATGGAAATAGCAAAAATGTAGCAATGAAAGAGTTGACCGATACGAACGAACTTACATGAAAGCTTTTAAAAATACAATTAAATGGGTGAGTATAATTAATTAATTAATCTTGCAAGGCTTTGTACATACATTATAAATAATAAATACATTGTGTCTATAAGTATGCTCCACTTTCAGGTGCAATATTGTTTTAAAAAAATACTTAGTAGACACTATTCAGTAAAATCAATATTTATAATCGCGACCCAAACATTAGTATACATAAAAAGAAATTAATAAAGGGATGTTTGGTTAAATCCTTTAAAAATTTAGGCCGAAATATTTTTTCAATGCAATTTCATCCACGGCCTTTAAACACGGTAACGGAACAAATTATATTTCACACAATATAAACAATAAGTAAACCAAATTATGTTGCCATTATACCAAAGCTAACTTTGTATATTGTAAATTATATTGTATAATGACACTGCATAGCATGCAATCTACGGAGGAAATGTTTTTTTAATACTGATACGTAAATAGATTTATTTTTTCATCAGTATTATATGGAAAAGTGGAAAATGTTTTAAACGAAAGCGACGTAGAAGAAAATTTATTTTTAAGTCCGGATTTTTTCATTAATGTTTAAAATAAACAGGGATCATTAGAGATAATTTAATTCTTTCAGGTAAGTGTTTTGCTTATATTATCAAGGAAATTCTTCTGCAAAAAAACAAAAACACACAAAATTGAAATGCTGACTTAAGTAGTATTGTAGTAAATTTGACTGTATTTTATAACATCATTTCTTTTGGGATTTTCTCTGAAAGCAAAGTATATGGATCTCCATAATATTAAGATTCGTTCTGACTGATTCCTCACTAAAATTGATTGTCAGCCGATTGCTTGACACAATTCTCGACCTGTCCTCTATTTTTAAAAAAAAAAGGGGAAAATATATTGATACACATATAAATATTTTAATATTACTTCTGTAACTCATATTTTTTATCATGTTCACTCCTGAAATATAGTATATGAATCTACATAGTGTGAATATATCTGCTCTGAAAATGAAGTGTCATAAAAGTAAAGACTTGCTAACGAATTATTTTTTACGAGAATTATCAGCTAATTGCTCAATTCAGCGGACATCCAGTCCTGCATCTTTGACTTCCAACAGCATTGGATGAACCTGCAGTTTCAGCCACCAAAGCATGCAAGCTAAATATCGACTGCGTTACGGAAAAAGGACGTAACCCTTTTAATTCTAATCTTTCAAAATAACTTTTATTCGATGTGTAGAATGTATACAGCTTAATACACGTTCTATCAGAATGATATAAGCTGAAATTGCCGAACTTGTGTTTAGCTTTTAACTTTGAAAGGGGATAGTTTGTAAGATTTTCCCACAGAAAAAAGAGTCTTAAACCAAATATTTTTTTTGATTTTTTTTAAATATCTTATTAAATTAATATTATATCGAGTAAATAAAACATCATTTTTAGTCTTCAATGTTGTGTCTATGTAATTTTTCGACTTTAGATCAAAATCATTACATAAATGTTGTTTTTTTGTGCCTCCTGTAAAATTTGTTATATGTGGGTTACGTCTTTTTCCTTTTCCACAGTCGATATATGTATTGTATGAATATAATTTAGACATATAGAATACTGATAAATATTATATGCAATTACTTAATATATGAATACTAATGAAAGAGTAGAAATAGATGTATTTAATTCCTTATTATTCTCGTGTATGTATAAGCAGCGCTCAGGTTTGATCCTTAGCTTTGTGTTTATTTACCACACCTGGCGGCTTCGCGTTCTGCTCGCTTTGTCAACCAACTCAAAACAAATAATACTCTAACATCTATTTAGTTTATGCTTATTTTATCTATATATTAATAATATCGTGATATTAAATTGGTCGCTTTCTTTCAAATTAATAAGTCTTATTTTCAAGCCTTGTTTTTTAATGAACGCCTCTTGAATAAGCAATGAATAACCAAACAAATAATCGAAAGCATTTGATCCAGTTGATTTTATTTTCCATATTTGTATTCTATTACGGTCATATTATTTCAGGTAGTATTTTAATTTCACTTTCTCTTTAAAATTCTATCATTATGTTTATTACATGTTTTAATTGTTAACTTTCTTAAGCTTGGTAATTTTACTTTTTATATCGATTGCGGAAATGAAAATGGATGCACCTACACAGAGAAAATTTTACAGTAGGTACATAAACGTCTATAATGTTACTGCTTTTTTCCATTCCACAGTCGATATGTAATATATTTTTTATAATTAATTTGTACTCCTTCTTCAATAAATATTGGCGTTTAAAGACGGAGTAAACAACAACAACATTTTTCATAGGAAAAATTCTCTTAATTCTTGAATCATCATCCATCTAAGGACTTTATTTTAAATGCCGTATAGCTTCATCGACCGAATTTAAAATGGTACATGTTAACATCAAAATGTACTTATGAACCGGGAAAGAACAAATTTTCCTCTCACCACTTTTATTTGGTATTTTACTCGTCTAATTTGGGACAAGTTGAATTATAAAAGTAAACTTTACACAAAGTCGGCATACATATTTTATTTAACATTTAAAATGTTTAGTTTAGAAACAGATAATTGCAAAGTTTTAAAATGATTACAGGGTCTTGGATGTTAATTTATTCAAGAGTCTTTGAGTCTGACAACTAATTGAACAACTTTATCTCGTAATTCCAGTCACACTTCTAAAAGCTTTAACTAAGAGCTTAAAAGCCCTGTCCGTTTCTATTGAGAACACACCACTAAAATATTCCCAAGTGAAATCAAATGTGTCACAGTGTCCTTTTTTAATATTTTTAAAGATTTTTATCACTGAATTAAATGTTTATATTAAATCTAGATCGCCTAGAGATTACCGTGTATGACCACCACTTCTGCTGGATTTTGGAAGCCAAAATGTAGCACTGGACGTCCATTAGATTGACAGTTATCTGTCAACCAATTTTCGTGATAAATAATCTGTCAAGACATATTTTCACGTTAGGAGATTTATTTACTCCGCGTTTGGAGCGGACATCTTCACAATTTGTAAAAAAGCATACATATTTTTAAATAAATTATATTATATTTGTTTCAGTGATAAAAGACGAAAATAGTTTTATGATCGGGATGTATAACCACATAAGTCACAATATTACTTATTTTTTAAGTCGGTAAAGTTCTCTATACTTGTGTGTGATGATATCAAGTCAAGTGCTCCCTAGAAAGTGTTTTATTATAAATAAACATAAAATATAAGCATTAAATCTTTATTGCCTTAAACTCTAGCAATATTAATTTTTTTTATCATCAACACAACTCCTATCGTATATTTAAGCATTTGGCTACTTTTCATGTCATATTTTTATAAGTTCCACTGATTTTAAGTAGAAAAATTACATAAATGGAATATATTTACAGTATAAATTATTTTTGATACCAGATATGGGCCAACTTTTATTTTTATAGTTAAATAATCTTTTAATCATACAACAGAGTAATTTGGTTTCAATAATTACACTTCGAAAATATCAAAATAAGAAATACACTTTTTGGTGGCACTGCACTTTAACTCTAAATAACTCAATATTATTTTGAATATTGTAAACCAACTCACTTCTAAACGTGATTGTTAGGCGAATTAAATTGTTACATAAACGTCTTACATTTTTACTTTTTTTACAATGATATTTGACTTCAGCATTTTTTTATCGAGCTTAACAATTTTTAATGGTGAAATAGAGCTAAACTATCACATTTTTAAACCAGAACATCCTACTCCCATCAAATATATTTATATGATCTATGATATTCTTTTGAATGACAGCTTAATTTCATAGCTTTGTAAGTTAGTATCCCATTTTTCAAATCATATTTTTAAGGTTTAATATTCATTACAAAAAAGCTTCAGGTCTTATTTGAAAAAATTATATAGGTTTATTATTTTATTTCCTGAATAATTAAGCCACACGAAATGACTAAATTTGTTGACAATAATAAAACATTCCAAGTATTCTAATTCCAAATTAACTGTTCGTAATAAATGTACTTTATCTTTTCAGAAAAATTAACATACAGTTTATAGCGCTTAAGACGAGGTTTAGTGGAACGAAGTCGACTTAGCGTAAATGGATATATTTTCATTATTTTGTGATTACATTTTTAGGCTATTCACTGAGCTAATACGAAATGGAAATCTCGTGGATTAAAATAAATTTTCTGCCTCGACGCCAGTTTTTTTTCCGTTCCACTTTCCACATTTCCTTCATTGCAAAAATTTTATTATTCATGTATCATTTATTATTTATACTGTTGGCAACAAGAGATTAAAAACTCAAAACAAATGCCAGCGGCGAAATGCGGAGATTGGTGATTTTTAATATTCATTTGTGTTTACTGTATCAACAATACAATATTAAATGTATGGTTATTAGCCCAATTGATATCCTTTTGTAATCTCCAAAAATATAGTATAATATATATATGTGTGTGTGTAAAGACATCCACTCCAAAAATGTAACATATGAATATCCGCAGAGCGGAACTTATTGCTTACGGTTCAACGTTGATCAGTCCATTTTACCTAAAAGTGACTTAATAACACCATGTTGCACCACAATAATTATATACATGACCCATAATAATGAGATAATTCAGGTTATTTAAATATATCGTAAATAATACCAAGACGATTTTACAACTTCATTTGAATAAGAGACCAACACTGCAAAATATATAATTCTACTACTTTGTATTTAGATTTATAAAAAGCATATTGCTTACAAGTAGTTCTACAAGTAAATCGATTATAATGTGTTTTTCTACATAAAAAGAATCGCAAAAACAAATAGCAGAACAATTTGTTTTTACATTCTCGAGTAAAACTTTCAAAAATGAACTTAGCCAATTTGCACTTGGCAAATTATTTTTCACGATAGTTGGTTGTCAGTTAAATGTTTGAATCGTTAGCCATTTAACCCTGCATTTTTGGATTTATATTGATATCTAGTAGCTGTGTGACTCGAATCCATAATATTCGGTTTCGAAGCGCACACTTCAACCTCTTAACTACCGGGATCAATTGTCATGTGGAATCTTTTAATTCCGTCATACCAATCACGTATTCTTACGGTATCTCTACATTACGGTTGAAAATGAGAAACTTTTTAAGTTGGATTGATCGACCATTACGACTTGACTTTGATGTATGATTTTTCGCTGCCAACAATTTGCGATGTTGTATGGATAAACGAAAAGATTTTTTTACTATCACGGTCTTATCATCGAGAACGAGACAAGATTTTTTACTTTTATAAGTATCGTATTGGTATGTTTTTATATTATGCTACTACATTATTTGTTAACATGATTTTTTTTAAGACAGCTGAAACCTTATAAAAAGTTGATTTCGGCCAAACATTTTAACAAACAACAAAATATTTAATTTATATTAACGCTTAAATCTGAAGTTCACCTTTATTTAAAAACTTAAAAACCCGCATACATGAAGGAATAAGTGAAAACTATAACAAAATTTCATTGATACAGTTGAAACTGTTTAACAGGCCCAACCTTTGAGTGTCATAGAGATTACACTGCCAAACAATGTGTTTGATATTTTCATTTTACTTTACACATTTACACACTGGACAGCTTACAACTTCAACACTTGCCAAAGATTTGTCCGCATTTTAGTGTTTAGCTCTACTACAATAGTGACGATAAAATCACGGGGGAGTCTTTTCAAACAAACTTTCAGTTTACGTGTGATTTAAATTAGTAATTTTAGTAGATATCATTGTTTATATCATAAATATTCACAATAGATAATCTTTTCCGTTTATTTTTTTAATAATAAAGAAATTCTTAATTATTATTTAATAAATAAAATTGCGTTACAATGTTTCCTCCACTGTATTCCCGAACCTATGGAAT
>JAGVSQ010004133.1:0-20042 GCA_022683975.1 Rhyacophila evoluta
CACACTGTGTAGATCCATATACTCCACGTTGGGAGCGAACATGGTATAAAAAAAAAATATAAATTTATAAATCTGTAAATGCAATAATTCATTTTGTTTATTTATTTCACACGTCGAAAACATTACAAATTGCAGGTTTGAGGTATTCACCAAACGCTATACAAAAAATAACAAATAAATGTAAATTAAATAAATAAAAAAGAAGTAGAAAAAAGCAAATAAGAGTTACGGCGAATGAAAGTAAAAGTAGAGAAAGGATTTGATTTGCCTGATGTTCTAGATTCCTTAGGTAGTTGTGAGGGCTATATAGACTAATATCAGATGATGGAATGCTCAATTAGACCAAGCATAGGTTGATAAAAATGCATGGCCAAATATATGTTCTTCATTAGTTTCAAACTACAGTAAGTGAGCATACCCAGTACAAAATCAGCTGGGTAAAGCCACGGAAAGTATCCATACTTTCACTTTCTAATGTGCTGAATAAATATATATTTATTCAAATTCTATTATTTTTGCGATATAAATACTTGTAAATAAAGCAGTTGATAAGTTGAAGGATTTGCTTATAGTTTTTATTTTTGAAGTTGAAATATTTGAATACATAAATGCATCAAAATTTTTTCGGCAAGTTGGAAGAGAATTAAATGTACCATAAATCTGAATACATAATTCTATTTCTTTTTTAACTCAAAGTGACAAGTTTGACTGATATGAGTGATAGATTGTCGAAAAAGCCAAGGTTTATCATGAATTAAATGGCGCACATCAATAGTTAAAAAGGGATGGTGAATAAATATTGTAGTATGAGCTTAATTGTAGAAATAATATCTTACACCTTATTAAATATCACAGACTGTTTTTAAAAAGGAGAAAAAAGAATCAATGCCATCAATCGAAGAGTTTGCTTATATTTTACACTAAAAGAAATTTAGGTACATTTTTTGGTCTACACATCGAAAAGTGGCTTTATTTTTAAGACAGAGAAGATTCACTATTATCTTTTCGGATATATTTAGCACGTTGTCCCTCCACCTCAACATCAAGTCGACTGAGTGGGATTCCGAAGTCTGCTGTGGCCCAAACGTCCTGGTCGGGGGCAGAAGCTGAGGGTTCAGGCCGCCTGTGATGGTATACATCGGACGGAATGTAGGAAACAGCGAGCAGGCCACTGCCACGTCGGCTGCCAGGTAATGTCAAAGTGGCATCTTCCATCGATTTCCATCGCCCGCCCATGATGCGATCCAATGAAGGCCTGGGAGCCCGCGTCCTCTCTGCCTGTGGTTGGTGACTGCTGCGGCGGAATGCTGTTTCGATTGATGACACATTCAATGTGGTGCCAACACTTGCTTTTCTTTGATCGTCTAGTGTTGATAAACTGCATGTAGGAACGATTTTGTGAGGGAATCTTGGTGATCCTTTGGCGCGATCCTTGAATGATAGAATTGGTTGTGAGATTTGATGGGTTACAGATGGCCGTCTCCGGTCAGGAGGCAGGCGAAAATTTACTTTCGCTTCTGTTTCCAGTATATTTTTTTGAGTCTCTCGCTTCAATGAGCTACAAAATGTTAGCGTATCATCAAATGATTTGCTAGATTCACCAGCGCAGTCTTCATCGGTTAAGATGTTGATAGTGGGTCCACTGCGGGCAAACGATTCTCTTCTGAGATTCCTGCAAGATCCCTGAACATCAAGTGTATTACAAGACAAGACCATGTTGTGTCTCTGTGCTCCTGGAACCAGTCCAGCGATCATTCCCATATGAAGTTTGAGAGCAGCAGCTATGCCTGCTCCACTGTTTCCCGCGATGGAGGCCGATGATGTTTTTCTGCTGGCTGGCCGGCTGCCAAATAGGTTTCTGATCCGCGCTAGCAGTCCTGTACTTTCCTCTGCTCTTCTGTTAAGCAGGCGTAGATTATAAAGATCGGAGGATGGTTGGGCATCACCATCATCAAGTTTGGGCTCTGAGCTGAATGTAACACTGCGTCGCATGGGGAGGTGGGCATTTTCGGCTGATGGCCAACTAGCTCTCGGTATAACAGGCGGGAGAACTGATAGTAAGAGAAGAGGCAGTCCACCTCCAATACTTGGGGTCCTACCATATTCTTCACGTGATGCTTTTCTACCTTGGCCTTCTTGGGTCACTGTCAACTCCATCTGTAATAAAACCATAATATTCATTCATTTGAAAAAGGCAAATCATGATTTTCTATTTATACAAAGCAACTTGAGAAACGTGAAAATTGTTTAGTTATCGGTATGTCTGTTAGATAGTCATTTTATTTTATTTGTCGGTGATGTGTGGTCACATTTAAAAAAATAATCATTGTTATTTTATTGATTAACTTGTGTGAATGGTGGTGAATTGAGGAGGATGTGCACTAGGTTTGCCTTGCAATTTTCCTAAATTTATAACAATATTTTATTGATATTGACAAATAATCACCTTTCTGTGCTGCACTAAGGAAGTGCTGGATGAAGAGTTAGAGTTAGGGTTAGAGTCGAGTAACAATCTTTCTAGACGGTTAATTTCTTTATCTAAGGCGGCCATCTCTCGTCGGTAAACTTTGTTTTGTATTTCCACTCGATATTGCAGCTCCCGCTTATCGTCCATCACAAATCTGCGAGTATTACATTCCAATTTCAATCCCATGCTTTGAATGATGGGATCAGTGTTATCTTCTAAAACAAAGTTTAAATATCTATAAGATATCGAATTATTATAACCAATTTTTAAAATGAAATATAATAAGGTTCTTGAAAATAATCTTTAGATTTTCTGATTATCTTACTCAAGCAATTGAAAAGTACTGAGATATCGAGTTCATTTCAATATCAACCCATAACTCACATAGTATTTTTCAGGCTATTTTTATAAAAGAAGAGGAAATTGAATTTATAATTTTTTTTAGTGAAACTTGTAAGAATATAATTTGTTAATTAGTTTCCTTGTTTGTTAATAAATCTTTACATACCTTTTTTAAGAATGGCGAATAGTTTTGGCAGAAATAATAAACATAGTGTTGCAGTTGTTGAAATGAGAATCAGTGTTGTGATGGAGACGTATGCCAGCGTGGCCCTTTCTGAGATAAGATTTGCCAATACGACTACTATGCCACTCGTTATGACCACACTGTACACACTAATTCCAATATATTGAGAGTCATTCAAGGCTGATATTTTGACATGACGTGTTTCCCATGCCATGTATACTCCAACCACCAACAGGAGACCTTTGTAAACATAAAGTGCACCGAGCCAACCGTTTGTGTTTTGGGATTGACAGACTTCCACCTGTTAAGGTTTTTTCAAAGATTTATAAAATAGATTTATTAATTATAAAAACATTTAAATCCATGTTATTGTTATGGAAGCTAAACGAAAAAAATAATTAATAAAATCACTAGTATTTTCTTCGTGCAATGGTATTTGAATAATTAAAACAAGTATGGAAAAGGATACTTTATTTAATTAATTTAAATTAAAAATGGCCACAGAGTAAAACCTGTGCAAGTTATAATTCAGTCTAAAATATTAGAAAAACACAATAAATTTCAAAAGAAGAAGTATGGCTTGGAAATTTTTTATTGGGTAAGGAAAGTTGTGCAAAGAACAAGGGTGCCTCCTACCCACGGTGTGGCACTGTTGGTGAGCATCTTGCCCCAAGTATTTTGGTTTGAAACTGGCTTGAAAATATCTTATGAAAAAAATTAACATTTTTAGAGTTTGGAGTATTGTGTATTCCATATTCTTTGTTCCATACCTGTGGTAGATAAACGACTCCTCTATCAACAGAGCTTATTTCAATTGTAAGATCTCGGAGATGACGTTGCATAGGGTCGATCACTACCCAAAGGGTCACGATCAGTCCATCAATCAGTAGAAGAGCACATATTAATGATATCAGCTGTGTGTCTTGGAGCAATTTGTTTTTGCAGACGCCACTGCGATTTCTGGAATTAATTAGAAATAATATTATTCATTCTGTATAAGTATGTAATAACAATTTATTGCTTTTTATACCACATTTAAAAAAATAGCCCTTGGCTGATTTGACAGTTATTATTTAGTATTATTATTTTTGTCAAATATTTATTTCATTTTGAATCAGATGAGCAATACAAATATGTAATAATAAATATATAAAAGGTTTATTTTGTCATTTTCCTTTATAAGATGGAAATATGTGCCCATAAAGCTCGCCATTTTTTATAAGCTTTTATTAGTCCAATTAACATGACATCAGTATCTTGTACATATTGCTGAATTTTTGTTCATTCGCTCAATGACTGATTGAAACTATTATAAAAGTCGATTTTATTTGTGCACATTATAAAATAAGTGCCTATCACGCGATATATTTTCTAAAAATATTTACCCAATGAAAATTCTGTGAACTCTATATGTCTTAGCAAACATTGATCCAAATGCCAGTGAAAATCCTGCTGATAGTAAATACACTCGGGCCTGAAATAAAATCGTTGAAATATAAGTTATAGAAATATATATATAATATATGTATATAGAAATATAAGAAATAAAGTTGTTGAAAACAAATAGATAATCTACAGAAGTGAGGCTAGATGAAAGCAAAGTTATATTATGAAGGCATATAATTATGAGACATGATTTGCAAGTCATATGGATTCTTGTAGGTGTGCTTAGTTTTGATGTTTTGCTGCGTGTATTTTAAATCTAAGCAAAAAATAGCCCTGTTTATCCACCTTATACTTGTTATAAGCTTAATAATTACTGAACAGCAATATTTTTATGAGTTAATATTATTTATTTCAGAAAATAAAGCATGAATTGTAACAGTAACATAATTGTTATCATAATCGTAATCATTGGTAGTCTGACGATTCTGAGTGGGTATATGTACTTTTAGGAATCTATTGAACATATTGATACTATAAATATTCTCTTCAGATGAGTTTGCACAGGTTGAGATTAAATCATATGCAGTCATATTTGCCTTCTTTTAGTTCTGATACTTTTGAGTATCTTCAATAGCATCTTTTCCTCAAACATATACTGTAGTATAGTGTAAGTGTGTGACTTGTAGGTCAATATTGGTTTTTTTTTGTACAATAGGGTTTTGTATCATAGGGATTCCAATTAGTTTTGCATACTAAAGTATTAAAAGACTGTCTACTTCAGAGTAAATATAAATATGTATTATAATATGCTGAATCAAACCACTACACTACAATGTATTTATTGGACTTAATTAGTTGGTGATTAACAGAAGTATAGCAAAATGGAGTATGTAAATCTTACTGTGCAGATGACTGAGAAATGAACTGATGTTGGAAGAGTGGCATGGTCAAGTCCCAAAAGTGCAACTGCCCCATAGACCAGCACGCAGCCTACTATCGTCATATTGTTTAACCTTGGCGATGAAAGCTTTATTGACCTGCAAAAGAAAACACTAGTTGGTTTTCGGTAGTTTCACAATTATTTTAGTATATACAATTTTTTTTTTATATAAAGTGATGAGGTTCAAAAAACTCTTATGTTTGCAGATTTTATTTTTTATTGCTAATAGAATAAGAATATAAAATGTTTTTTTTATAACTTTGTATTTTAACCACAAAACATTTTCTTGTGTTAACGGTCGGTTCTATGATGACCACGGTTTTTATTCATACGCACTTTTATATACGTCTCTAAAGCCGCCGGTTACTGACCACTGATTTAAGCTGTCGAGGAATACCATTTTAAGATATCAAACATTCTGTATAGTCAGTGGCGTAGCTACATTCAGCGCCCTGGAGCAAGTAAAATTGTTGCGCCCCCTTTAGTCTCTCGCTTTTTAGCTTTCGCGTTGATTTAAAATTTTTACTTCCTCCCAAACATTACGGTTCTTTGTTTTTTTATTTTCTCTCGCACTAACTAAAATTTAACTTGCACCCCCACAAACTGTTCCACTCGCTCCCCAGTAACTACGCCACTGTGCATGGTTCTGCGGTTAATATAGATAGAAACATTCATTCATAAAGAGTCAATAAATAAAATACGATATCGTTTACATCGGATACAAATTCGTTTTTCGGAGAAGCTCATTTTCATGTTATTCATAATTATTTTGAATTGACCTCGTCTAATATAGTCACTGAACTAATGAAATGGACGTATGTATGATACTTTGCGTTGAATTTTACTTACTTAATTTTCCTAAAATGAAGATTGAAAGCTAGAAAAGCTATAGCTAAGACAACTCCGACAAGAGCCAAGGACGTGACGGCCAGAAAAGCTGCAGGCGCGATGGTCTCAATTCGTCGCTTGAAGACTCGTTTAGCCACTGGAACTTGCCCGCCTCTCCATTCGACTCTCCGACAGGCTGGACAATCGAAGTCAAGTTGGCCCTGAGCTGGTTCAAATAAAGCCACTGGGTGAGCTACTCCGTCTGTAAACGTATACGAATTTCAATGGATAAAAAGCTTGGGTGGCTAATAATTATTAATAATTCATATTGGTAATTTATTTTGATATTTATTAAATTGTAAATGCTACAGTTTCTAACATATTTTTTACTAATTTTGGTTGGGAAAATAATATGATCCACATAAAAAATGTTCGTATCGAATACTTCAGAGGTCTGGTGAATATGATTACTTAAATGGGGCTTCTTACGTATACTTTACTTATGATTGCCTGAAACTATAATTTTATTATATGTTTATCTGGTGAAGATGTACTTCTCAAGAGACCTACGGCATCGAGAAGTTAGAGTTATTAAAAAATCGATCAATAAGTTGAGGGCTGGGGATCCAACGTACAGTAAAAATGATATCACTTATTAATTGACCATGGTCATTAGATAAATAGGTGTTTCCGACTCTTCAGCGTTAATTCCGCAAATTCGTAGCAACGTAATTTTGCTATGTATTTAGTTTTTCATTGTGGCATTATTGGAATATATACAGTTTATAAGGTTTAAATGTCTAATCCTTCTGTTAAAACAATAATGTTATCGATAAATATAGACTTATGGAAAAAATATACTAAAAGATCGTATCAATTCAATCTACATTGATTACTATGAAAAGGGGACAACTAATAGATTTTTTTATGTTTTTTGTATGCAAAACCTATATTTAATGACACGCTAATTTATTAATTTATTGCAATTTCTCTCATAAATAACTACTTTTATGATGATTATATATAAGTCTAGAGTATAGGCTCCAAATATTTTTGGCCTACTGCTACGTTTTCTAAAAAAAATATGCTCAAAGTTACTCCCCGCCTCATTGGCTAATGTATGATCATTTTTTATTTCGCAATGTATTTCTTCTAACTTAAGGTTTCTCGCTTATTTTTTAGCGTAATGTAATTATTATTTTCTTATATAATATGCCGTCGACCCCCCTAGACCACCTTAACGCCCCCCAAATGCTTATGAACCCACTATCACCCTCGTAGAAATCTTCAGCGCCCACTCTAGGAATCTAAGATCTTAAAAATTAACCTATAACAATTTACTGCCTAGCTAATTGGTCGCCTCAATAGAAATATTGAATAGTAAAATTAGCCAAATCAATGCCGTAGCTACATATTCAGCGTCCTGGAACAAGTAAAATCATTGCGCCCCTATAGTTTCACGATTTTTAGCTCTCACGCTTTTTTAAGATTTTTACTTTTTACCAGATCTTGCGCCACCCAATAATATTTTGCGCCACTCATGGTTCCTACGCCTGGAGCATTTCGCTCCAACTGCTCCTCGGTAGCTACGCCATTGGGTAAAATTTTCCGAATTAACTGAATAATATTAATGTTTTCATTAACAAATAAAAGCTCTGTGCTTAAAAATCGTTTTGTTAGTTTAGTTTGCCGAAAAATAAGAACTTAATCCATTGAAAATACGAGACTATAAAAGCGAGTAGATTTGCGTACCTACGTCTATCTAGTTAAATCACAATAAAAGAGAAGAAAAGCAACCGCCAAAACATTGACAGAAAAACAGAAAAAGCTGACATGTTGAGCAGCAGGCGAAATAAATCACAGAATAGTTGGAATTCGATAAAGTTTAATCGTCGCAGAAAACGCGTGGGATTTTTACTGACGTACGTCACTAGCTCTAAAAGTATTTTATCGTTTACTCCGCTCTCGAGAGGTCCCCGCGCCAAAGATGAGAAACTGTACAGACCGGCTTGATGCGACGGAAAAAAAGAAATCTTCAATAAATCGATCGATAAAGACGCCATAATGTTTATTATTTGAAAACTATAATAATATCAATTAAAAAATATTCACATACATAAATGGTAAAGCTATGGCAAAATGGATAAGATTTTTTACGTGGATTTATTTGTACGTATAGTGTTATAATTTTTCTGCTACCTGAATTGTCTAATGCGTCAAGATCGTGTGACGTAAGCCTCATTGAATTGAGAGGGTTTACCTTAATTTAAAAATGATCTATTTATGAAAATAACATCTAATGTTAGATTGTTGAGGTAGAGATGAAACAGTTTATAGATGGTCGAAGGAAATACCTATTATAAAATGAGGTTAGATAATATGTATACAGGATAAGAGTATCGTGTATGCTCACCGAAATATTATTATGCTAATCAAAATTTGGTTCAGAAAACTATTTTATGAATTGGCATCTACCATCATTAGCAGATAATAAATAAATTTCAAGTTTATTTGAAGGGTGTTTAGAAATAATTATTTAAAAATATAGGGAGGATACTTCTAAATTTGAAGTGTTTCTCTTTACCTAATAATCAGTACTTAAATCTTTACCTAAATACGCAAACTTTCCTCTGTAAATATAATTATGTCGTGAGTATAGTTATAGTGAATGAAATTTTAGGTATTTTTGTTTTATGACGAATTTAGAATTCACAGATTTACGTAATATTGTGAGCCATAGAGATTTGAAGGGAAGGGAATGGATCCTAACTCTTGTATAAATTTTAACCTGCGAATGACGGGGTGTCACAGTTCTGTATTGCCACCTGTCTGGATGAGTGAGCCGACTTGCGGTGCCGATGTTGTTAGGCACGTTCATCTCTACGCTACACGGTATGGTACAATAGCTTACCGAAGAGACGACGAATTGAATACGGACAACCTTGGTGTAAAACTGACGTTTCGGTGTATTGCTTCAATAGAAACATATTTCCTGTCCTACATCGAGCAAAATTAAAAACTTTTAGCTTGGTGATGGCAGTTACAATTTGACCATCGCGACAAAGTGAGACAAAATTGAACATCATGCAAGTCAGTCACTTTACTACCACTAACCTGGTTTAGTTCACATTTTTATTTTTGTTTTAACTAGGCAACACAAAACAATTACAACGCGTAGAGCACAAGTAAAATAAAAAGTTAGTCCAAGAAAAATTAATACTATTTTGAATTAAGTTAACACACATTATTTAACTGGCAAAATTTTAAACCTAAAATACATATTTTTAAGTAAAACATCTGTTAATATAATTAATTTAATATTATATTATATATTAATACAAACAAATATAAATTTCATACAATATTGATATTTGTATAATACATTCCAGCCAAATGTAACTGTTCTCTCATGCTATCACAAAAATGGAGAGTTGTGAAATAAACGATATATTACATAATATTAATATGGTCTATTTGAAGTGTAAAAAAATAATTTGATTGTTACTTAAGTTCAAAATTACTTTTTGTGGTTAAGCGTTCGAGATTCACTAAACAATGAAGCATTTCTTATTTTTATTTTGAATAGAAAATATAGTAAAATTTTAGACTCACCTTGAACTTGATAAAATGCTGAAGTTCCAACTCGATCCGCACCGCTAAATGATACAGGACCCTGGAGAATAAAAATGAATCAATTTGTGATATTTATAGAAGTGTCTTTATCATAGAATAAGAGTTCTTAGAAGGGCCAAAAATGTAGCGATAGTTAGAGCATGGAATGACAATACGCACACTTGCAATACTTTTGGTATCGGATTATCGTTACTCGGTGAATACTGGTAATATCCAAGATATAGAATATCTTAAGATGTCATAGATTAATTGAGCATCTCGTATAAACACGGAAATATTTCTAGTGATGTGGTTATCGTCTCCCACTTATCACTAAAATAAACCAATGAATGAATTATGAAATTTTGTAAAACAAAAACCTCCTCAGGTTTTGATGTCTTTTAGTTTCCTGAGGGAAATCGCTAAGCTTCAACATAATCTAGGCTTACACAAGTAATTGAAGTAACATGTAAATTCGAAAACACATACTTAATTTCTGAATCTTTCATATCACTAAACTAAAGAGAGAATGTACGATAGTTTACCTTTGGTTAATTTTTGAATTTCCCGGAATTCCCCCAGATACATTGCAAGCAAAGTCGAGGTATATAATACATGGGATGTGAGGGAAGGATGTGTTCCCAGAGGATTGTGGTAAGGAAATTCTCTTACATCCAGGTTATTATTACGATCCAGTGGAACGATGCGCAGCTGGGAATACAATCGCAATGTAAGGAATGAATTTTTGGAAACAGGATGTTAACACAAATACACGTATTATAATAAAATATACAAAATAATCCTGTAATAGTATATACGTGCGTGTGTTATGTTAATAATATAGAAATAATTAACACTGGAACTCTAATTCATTACACGCAGGGATGGCAAATAGGATTTGATTTATGTATTTTAAGTTTTAATATTTTTCAAATTTGTATCGTACCAATAACTAGATATGTCCAGCGTTTAGATAAGAACATATCATGATATTACTTAGCAGAATATAGATGCAATGCAAGTTATCAAAGAACTATATTATTTAAGAAGATAATATTATATCTATTCAACAAAAAATGTACCAACTCAAAATTAGTTGGCAAATTTAAATGAAATATTTACCACACTCCGATTTATATTTAAATAAATTGGTATACTTCGTAATGGTGCTTTTCAATCCATCACGTTTGACAAAAGATCGTATGCTGTACGAACGTTCTGTGTGGGTGAGGTGACTTAAATGAACTTCTGTCAGGGATGATTCCCGAGCTTTTTCCTTTGAAAGTTATAGACTTTCTATTGGTATTATTTTGGGTTTCATCTTCAATCACGAAGCCATAGTATAATATAGTTCGATACGCAAAGTATATTACATTAAAGTGATATCGTACCGCATCGAATATACATGAATTTTGAAGGTCCGATTCCAATATTATAATGTGATAATCCAAAGTAAGCCATTGCGTTACGAGTATTTTGATATGACTCCACTTTCCAAGACACGTAATACTGATATGAAAGTCATAAAAGAATTCGCTAAATTTTGTGTAATATTTGGACATGAAATATCTATCTGTGTTTGTCTGGTGTGTTTATAAGATTTTTTAATTTTTATATTTCCAATCTGGGTTCCGAGGAAAAATAAGATTGATATAGATTAAAATTATTGTAAATACACGAAGTACTTATAATATTTCTAAATAATGGAAATATAAATATTTGCATACTATGTAGATGAATAGTGTATTACGGGCTTCGTATTATATATTTTCAGCGTCCTCAGTTTTATTGTAAATGAGAGAGCTGTATATTTGTGTTTGTATGGTAAAATTTGATGAATTGCATTAGTTGATGGTATTAATTAATATGAGCCTCGGTGGTGGAAGAGGAGTTGGTAAGCATGTGTACTTTGGAAACGAAGATCACGGCAAAAAGTTCCATTGTTACAAAAAAAAGACTCGTGGCTTATCATGTTGAGCAATTAATAGCGATAAGTGATTTGATAAAAATAATTTCTCAAGAGAAGTTTTCACAGATTGAATCTATAAAATCCAGGTTCTAAGCAGAATGATTAGAAATATAAAAATATATCATTTCCTGCAAACCGTGTGCCTATAGATGTTATATTTATAAATATATTAGGTGTTAGGTATTAATTAAGTGTATGTTTGGGATAAATGCTCGTTTGAAATGAACATTAAATTTAGGGATCAAACGACTCTTGAATGTACATACTAAACTTGAAAGATGAAATAAAACCCTTTCAAGTAGCAACGTAAGAATGTAGGTACGAAATAATTAATTAAATACTTAAACGCGTTTATAGATTGTAGAGTATGTAAGGATGTTTTTGAATGTAAACTTCGGGATTAGAATTAATTAAGATAATTCGTTGTTTTGTATCTAATACGTATATTGAGGCATGCAAATTTACCAGGAAATGGCATTACTGGTAAATCGGTAAAACTCTGAATTCAATCCCGGTAATTATGGTTTTTAAGTAGTCTATCCCGTTGTCGCACAGTTTCGGGATATCAAAATGTCACGTTTTCAGGAAAAAATAAATGTTCACGTTACATATAATTAAGAGCAACCAAAAATTAGATAAGTTACATTGGGTAAGCAAAAAAAAACATACAAAAACGCGTTCTATAAATATCGTCACATAATATCGAAGTTTAAAAATATTATTATATAAAACATTAAAAATAAAAAATTACCGAAACTATCCGTTAGTAGAAATTTATTTATCAGTAATTCAATAATGGGATTTAGTCGCCTTTACCGGTAAATTAGTTTACTGAAAACCGGTAATGCATGCCCTAATGGATATATTAAAAAAAATGTTATAATGTTGAGTTCACTAGAAGTGAATATAGGTTGTACAGAATGTAAAGAAGCCTTAATCTAGCTATGGATTAATGATGAGTGATACTCTATATAAAATGAACACGGATAGTTTATTTAAAGTTAATGTTTGAATAGTTCTAGTTCAATTGAGCTTTTTGTTGGAAGTAATTGGCTACGAGACTCTTCTAGCTAATCGTACTACGCTGTAACAGTATTATCGTGGTTGAACCGTAACTGCGGCGTCCATTTGATACGTGGATGAAATTCAAATCACTAATTCGCCATTCCCGCGAGCGTGTTTAGCGTTTACCGAAACTCATGTTGGGAAAAGCTTTAGCGTAGAGCAAAAGCTTCGCGTAATATAGGACTTACAAATTGCACAACAAGAGCTTTGCTATATTCAATTACATGACTTTCGCCATCAATAATCGGTAAAATTATATATTTTTTCAATTAAAATTACATCCATTATTAAATTTAACATTATTCACTGCAAATTATATTTGAACTCTCTTCGCCCAGAATCTGGATTAAAAACTAAATCAGTTCGTTATATTTATTGAGTTTCCAATTATATGATTACACGATAGTATATATTATATAAGGAGAATCCAAACTTTTCACATACGAGCTTAGATACGCCATAGAAGCCAAGCACCTTTTTATTTTCTAACAGTGTTAGTTTTGGTTTAATTGAATTGATGCCACTTATGCGTTTGGAATGACTCTAAGTTTTATGTAGGCAGCTTAATTTTTTTCACTTCTAGTTAAAAAATATATAGCATTATGATATCTTTTTCCTAAGTAAAGTTCGATATTATTGTAAAAGATTGTCGGTGTATCTTTATTTTGACAAAAAACATATTTGATGAGCTTTTTATAAAAGGCGATGAACTTGGTAAAAATATTTTTGTCGGTTGTTATATTGGTTGTGGTATATCAAAGAATAGTATTTATTATACATATTCGGATATCGGCAAAGCAATTAATTATGTGTTGAAATCGTAATTAGACTTGTGAAGGAATTCAGTATATTACAACCATAAGTGTTTGGCGTTTTCACAGCGAATCCTCTAAAACAGCGTTTCTCAACCTTTTTATCTCCGCAGACCGGTAAAAACAGGAAAAATTCTTTGCGGACCGGTAAGCGCAGAAGTGAAAACTGTTTATATGGAGTTTATTTTTATATTAGTTTTACATAACAAGTAGACATAACAGACAAATAACTTTCTCATTGCGAATACAAATAAAAATAAATTATATAAAACAATAGCATAAAAAATGTTGTTTATAGAAATTATAAGATACCGATTAGTAAAAATAAGCGACATTTAGTTTCAAAAATTTAGTGCAAAACATGATATCGCATCTTTGCAGCAATAGTTAACAACCGTGGCTCCAATGATGTTTTGGAGAGATGAAGCGCTGCATTAAAATCCGATAGGTTTCTTTTGTTTTATATTATTAACTTGACCGACAAAGTCTCCTCACGCGAATAGACAGTCGAAAATCCAAATAATAATTGAATGCTTTTATAACTTAGGGATGAGTACTTTCCTTCCATTGATATCTAAAACTGAGACAGCTAAATTTGCAGTGCGATTATTTTTAATGACGCTGTTCTTTTATTTTTTGGCATAGTTATTTTAAAATAAGTGACGACCATTCGCGGACCGGCGGTTAGGAAACTCTGCTCTAAAAGACATATATAGATAGTATTATATAATGAAAAAAATCAATATTGTTTTTCTCGGCCTAATTGTAAATAATATAATGTAACTTGATACAGCAATATAATTAGTAAAGACTTGAGAAATGTCAGAAATAAGATTCTTCCGCTTTTGGAAATGTTATATTTTTGAATGGCAAGCTTTTAAAAATGGTTTCATCAAATCAAAAATCGTCGAGATACCTTCATCGCTATATTTTAATGTGATTCACTTCGTTATGCCACACAGCGTAGAACGATTGATATATTTATGAAATTAAATAAAAATCTGTTAAATCTGTATCTTTAATTATAATCCAGCGCGATTTATTCAGGGATTATTGAAATTGTGATTTACAATATTTCTACCCTTCGTATAAAATCGGCTGAAAAATAATATTTAATTAAAATTATATAGGACATTCAATACTATTAATAGCCAGCCTTGATGATGTTGCTACAATCAAAACAGCTATCTAGAAAACTAATTAGTATTAAAATTAAATATATTTATTAATTTTATCAATTGCCTGCAATAATAATTACTGTCACCTGCTGCCATTCTTCGATTGAAATAATAACATATATTTTTTAGTGATGAAGTTTTGTCAGGACCATTATGTTAGTAAGCAGGTGCAAGTCAATTCTATTGTATTACATTTGGAAATACAATCAAGAATAGTCTTTTAATGTAGGTCTATGGAAATCCATAAGCTCAATATTCGATGTAAGGATAGTTAAAAATTATAATTATTCGACTTTAATATATTCAGTATTGTTAAAATTTTGCGTTTTTCAATTAGATTAAAAATGAACAGTTTGTGTCCGTAATTTCTTCACAATTTCATTTTCAATCTGTACGATATGATTTAATTAATTATAAACTGCTAAATATCACTGTGATTTTACACAAAGCTCCTAAAAATAATTGTATTAGACTAACTACAGTCGTCTACCCAGTTGAATTTTACTCTCGTTAATATTTGTTAAGGGAGTTTTTGTTCGAGCACATACAAATTGTCTACTTGGCTGAAATTTGCTAAATACACGTAAGAAACGTGTGAAATGAAAGCATTGGTATAGCGTATAGCCAAATAAGCAAGTGTCTTTTCATTAGTTCCTTCACAACGTGTTGTGCTGAATTGATCTCATTTTGTTTTGCACCAGCTTGTAATGTATAAAATAGTTTTGATTGAAGTAAATTTAGTTTTTGCGTCGTCATTGAAAAAGTCGTAAAGGTTTTTTTGATATTCTAATGTGAAAAAAATATACATTTATTTTAAATAGTTTTTTTTCTATTAATTTATTCATTGTACTGAATCTAGGATTTTTTTATGATTTACGTCGCAATGCAGCATAATAATGAATTTCTATATTGTTCAGATTCATCTTGCCGGATTATATATCTTAATTCTTAAATTTTGGAAATATGTACGTTATTAAAAATCGACTTTTTTATACATAATCAAAATTATTCAGATGCTGTTAAAGTCGCCGAATAAATAAGAGACTACGTTTTAAAATCAGTTATTATTTTAATATATTATAAAATTTGGCTTCTCGTATTTTACATCATATTTTGTAGAAGTGGGCTATACTATAGTTAGTATTATTACAAAGCGTATAGGATTAAAAGGTATTTAAGGATAAGTTGATTTTACATTAGAGTTTTATAATATGCCTTTTATAGTTAGTAGGATGTTTATTATGCACAAGTTGGATGACATAAATGGCCTTAATAGGACGGTAATTTTGCGTCCGCTTAATCAAGAATTCATGAAAAATCTCAGGTACTAGGCGAATCATTGTTTCAGAGTATTTCTCATTAATTATTCTGTCAGCGTCAAAGGTAAGGTTGGCGTAATTTCTCAGGGATAAAATGTCAAGCGCTTGTTAGTTCTTAATCCATGGATCGACACTCAAAATTGGCTCAAAGATAAATTTTGAGCTATTATTTGACAAAAGAATACATGAATAAATAATTGAAAATGTTTTGTTGACTTCATGAAGTGACCTGGGTATTCAAGTATTTATTAAATATGAGTTGGTATAAAAAAGTGCAGGATCAGATGACCGATAAAGTTTTATTTTTTTAAATAATCAATCCTAGTTAAAAACAATATGCCAGAGTTTTTACTTTTAAAGGACACGTTATAGAGAAAAATTAGACATCTTTGTAGTATGTTTCGAGATATGGCAAGTACTGGACGGAAAAGGAGTCATTACTTAAATCCGACAGGACATATGATATTATAAGTCGATGAGAAATTGAAGCACGGTTTAATCATTAGTAAACAAAATTAAATATGCCTTTTCTTCAAATGTTATAGAACCTACAAATGTTTGAGATGAAATCATTACTTCGTAGAGAATTATATCTCCAAAGAGGATCAAATTTACTATAGGGCTGAAGTAATTTAACGACTCCGGAGTCCAACAAATGAAATGAAAAAATCCTTGAAAATACCTACAGCAAAAGAATGCCACCGTCTTTTAGCAAAGATTGTGCAATCAATGAATTGTTATACAAGTAGGTAAGTACTTTCTTTAGAAATCCTTATTGATACTGAATTACTTCATTGCAACTAATTTTGCGATGCGAATGGTCATATTTCGTCAAAGTCAATTATGGTCACATATTTTAATAATAGATTTTTGTGAATGAAAAGTGATTATTTTTGTCTCACCGGTAGAGTATAAGTTAGCGTTCGCGCCTCGTATTCAATAATTACGGGCTCAAATTCTAGATCTGTCAAATTTATGAAAAAATCATAAAATGTACGACAAAATTTCCATTGGGTAAAGTGTTTATTTGACAACCAATTCTTGTGAAAAAAAAAAATCGCTCATGACATGTCTTCACGTTGCGGAGATCCATGTTCTATATATCAGCGAACATAGTAAAAAATATATATTATTTTTAATTGCGTTTAAATACTTTTATAGAAATATATACAATATAAAAAAATAAAACATAATAATGGAACGTAGAAAATAATACGGAATTAAAAAAAGTAAAAATGTTTACCGACAAAAACAAGGTGGAAAGTAAAATACAGTACGGTTTTACGAAAAATAAATGAAAGTTAAACAGTGACGTCCTCCGTGATTTAGTCGTTAGCACTGCAGAATAAGAATCTAGAGACTACGAATCCTCCTGGGTGAATAACTTGTAATCCAAGGTACAGATGTTTGTAATGGTATTTAATTTCATATATTACTTTTTCACCTTATAAAATACGTCAGAGTGAAAATTAATGGAAAAAAATTGTACTAATAAAAACTTTCATTCAGATCATAGATAATCTATAATAATATCTCTGAGAATATGGTCCTCTACGCGACAAAATAAAAGTATTTATATGTACATTACAAGAAGAAAATATTCCTAGACGTATAAATTTTGTATTTAAAAAAAATAATCCTATTAATTATTCCAGCATTTAATTTTTTAAAGTTCTATTGACAATAATTTAAGATAATGGAGGGTATTGTAGACCCCGTTTGAATATCAATTCGTAAAATAAAAATTGAATAGTTTTATTAATACAGATTTTCTATTATATTTTCAGAGAGACAGTAGATGATAAATTTAATAACGTTAAGTGTTCCAATAAACACTCGGTGTGTACCATAAAAGTGCTTGTAATATTCAACTTACTAAGTATTTTTCTATCATACGCTACGAAGTTACAAAATGTAAAAATCATGAAAGTATTCAAATTTTAGAAAGAGAATTTAAATTTCATCAGTTTTTGATTAGAGTACACTATAATATGTTTAATAGTAAGTTCCTGGTGTATTAAAACAAATATTGTCTATGCATGACACCTTCTTGAACTAAGATATTAAGATATTGCAAGAACACCAAAATGAAGTCACCGTCACCTTCTGGTCCTGGTGTAATCTAAAAATAGTTCGATAATTATGCGTTGACTCACCGAGACTCCTAAAAAATTGAGGTGTCCAATCTGCTGCAAAAACTCCTCAGCCATGTCTTTTCGTGTATAGTCAAAATGTCCCAAACTGAAGAAAGAGGTTGAAGGTATTTGATTCTTGAAATTCTTTATCGACGTCGAGTATTTATTGCCTGTTATATTTCTCGTCTGATGTCTGCCGTCTTTATCTAAAACTGTGGCTGATTTTCCCATTGACATTAATTTTCTGGAGAAGAATGACTCAAGGGTGACGTTTTGTGATCTCGCCCAGGCCGCTTCTGCTCCTCTAAGGGCCAAAGCTATAGCCCAGACGGCGTCATATGTTTGAGGCGCATATCGAGAAAGCGGCACTTTCATTGATTTCATTTCTGTCATGAACATGTCGTTTGTCTGCAACAGTAAAATCAATAAACATAATCAATACGATTGCGATCTCAGTCCCAATATTCTGGAAGGCGAGAAAAGTAATATGCACGAATGTGTATTATTATTATAAATAAATAATCTGTATTAAATTATTAATTAATTAATTAAAGTACTAAATGTAAAATGAAGCTTTCGTTAATTTATTTTTACTCTTCATATACATATATATCGACTGTGGAAAGGAAAAAGTACGTAACCCTCAGTTTTTTCAAAAAGGCTTTTTTTCAATAACCACAATGTATATAAATTAATACACGTTTTATCAAAACTATATAAGTTACAAATGTCAAATAAATATCTATATTAATTTTATTTTATCTTTATACTTTGAATAGCTGGCCTGTCAAATTTGGGACCAGGAAAAACGACTTTCAGCACATGAGTTTTATCGATTTTTCTTAAATAATAAATAATATCAGATTGGGTAAATAAAACACCAGTTTTAGTGTTCGTGCAGTGCCTATTTAATATTTTTACTTTGGCCCACAATTATCAATTAAGATTTTTGTGCTTTTTGTAAAATTTATTGTGCATGGGCTACGTCCTTTTTCTTTTCCACCGTCGATATTATAATCAAATACGCGATAGTCTAAAATCGATCACTTGGCACTCATATCGGAAAACTTGCGTATTTTCTGACAAATTTTAATAACAATAATATAAAAATGCCCTTTAATTAATATTGTCAATTTTATAAAAAACAAAATCAAAAAATCCACTAACATTTAATTCTACTCACTTTTGGTAATTCATTTCGTTACAAAATATTGTTAGATAAGTTTGAGAATCTTTTTCACTAAAGACTGTTAAAGATATTCGGAACAATTAAGTTCTAAAATAAATTACTTAACAAGTTTTTGGTGTCATTACACAACGAGTGAATCAAAATTTGAGAACGATTATGTGAAAGGATGAGCAACAAACTAATTCTTTGAAAATATTTTAGCGAATGTTTTTGGATTAAATAACATGACACTTCCTTAATTGAGGTTGACAGATAATAAAATATTTGCTTAAGATTTAAATAAGTTCATTATTAATTAGGAGTATTAGTTAGAAATTTGGAATTGTCGATTGTAATAATCCAAACGTATACTTAAAATATTTTAAATTTCTATTGCCAACATTGTGGTATAAAACATGTTCGACTTTTTTCATTGATCATAACCTCAGTTTTCAAGCGAATAATTGATTTGATAATACATGTTAATCTCGTGAGGGGTCAATCTGAGCATTGATAAGTTCGATTACATATAGTATTGGTATTCCTCATGTTTGTACTCTATCCAATGTGAGATGGTACCTATATTTTTACTTAATACATGTTGTAATATCACAAATTATAAGTTTAATACATTGAC